>CDEZ01018527.1:0-82901 GCA_000826365.1 Acanthamoeba royreba | reverse complement strand
TGGCATGGCAGCATTCCCATCAATTCGAGTGTTTCCAGTGACTCCAGCCCTCGTCACACTTGGTAAACATGCGCCCCAGTTACGGGTTTCTGTGGAGTAACGGATGGTGCTGATCCTTGAGAGTGCAGGGGAGCAGCTGTCAGATATGGTGGCCACAAGTCTTGGTGGGGCAATGATCACTTTTCCGCCTCTAGAAGGTCAGACATCATGGGTAGAAAAGAATGGAGACGCATGGATCAGAGGAGATCCCCTATCGATTGGAGCCAAGCTTGTGCCTCTGCCCTCTCTCGAGGCTCTTGGTATGTCCTTCATCGCAGACCGTCAGCACTCTACTGCCGAGCTTACCCACGCGCATTTAGGAGAATCACTGTCTCTGATGGAAAAGGGCGAAGTCAAGCTGCATGTTCCACAAGCACAGGAAGTGATCGACATGATGGGAAATATTGTTGAGAGTGAAGAGATCATGTTGTGGCAGGATGCTGCTTTTCAGGTATGTGATGTAGCTCACGCCTTGGTGACAACAGCCTAACACAGCACTGCTCTCTGCAGAGTCGAGGCCATTGTGGTGTGCGGCTGATCGTGCTGGGCCTTGGGCGCGGTGCAGTGGTGCAGTGGGAGTACTGTTCCAACTTCTGTGGTGGCCCCTATGCGCCCTACAAATGTGGTCGGGGCTGATGGAAGGCCGTCTTGATGATCCTAGTAAGGCGAATGTCGGTGCCAAGTGATAGGGATAGCGACTTACAAACTACGGTTCTTGGTTGGAGAAGCAATGGTGGATTGTGAACTGTACTCACTGTAAACCTGAACAGATGTGCTAACTTTCGCTCGAAGCTGGCATACCACTTACACCCGCGGTAATTCGATGTTGTTCTTCTTGACGAAATCGAGGAGGGCACTGAACAGATCGGCATGATCGAATGCCATCTTGTCCTTCTGGCCTTTGAGCTCCTCCACATCGTAGAACTCAGCATGTGCAGCGTCATCTCCAGCCTATTTAGGCGGTGATGGTGAGGAGCGTGAGAGACAAGCCATCGTACACGCCAACTTACCTTCATCTTCGAGTAGTCCTTCACCGTGACATAGTAGAAGACGCTCACTGTGTGGCCTCGGGGATGTAACACATACAAGGTCAAGGTATCCATCATGCTCTGGTTAGGTGCCTGCGTGCAATGCGTGAAGTGCAGCGCGAGCAGGGAGGGATGATGGAAAGGATATCACGAGCGGGATCGCCGTAAACGCCGACCAGCTGCGGGTCGGTGGCCTCCAGTGAGGTCTCCTCCTTCAGCTCACGGAGCGCTGCATGCTTGGGGTCCTCTCCATAGTCCACAAACCCGCCCGGAAAGGCGAGGTAGCCGTGAAACGTGCGTCCACCGCGCCTGATCATCAGCAGCTCCTGTTTGCCGGCACGCTCCCGCATCACCGCAATGTCAGCGGCCAACGAGGGTGCACGGTGGCGGGACTGCGAAGCGCCCGCGCTCGTGCCGCGACCGCTGTTGCTGCTGCTGCTCATACTGTAGTAGTGGTCCTGGTGTTGTGCACCGGTGTTGGTGGGGTAGAGCCGACGTGCGCAAGCGTGGGAAGTAGGTATTCTTCGTAGAAAGACAAGACTGGGACAGGAACTGCATGCACACTCACACAATGAATCAAACGGTCATGATGCCAACAACACTGCCGGTCAACAAGAACAAGGAGTGGTGGCTGCCGACCTGCGTGTGCAACCTCTCGCAGCGCGCATGAGCCGAAAACGAAACGGAAGTATTTTCTTTCCTTTTCCTTGGCTTGACGGTGTAGGAAATCTTAAGGAAAAAGTATAGAGCCTTTCGATTTCATTTCAAATTGAGTTTAATTTGTTGAAATTAACTTGAACAGCCCACGCATGGTTTTTCAAGACTGGACATTCATAAAACGACCCTCTCTCGTTTTATGAACGTCCGTGTACCGTTCACCAATCGCTCGGATCTAAAACGTTCCATCCTCCAGTAGCCCCTTGCCCCTGATTCGCCTGCACCAGCCACATCATGGCCTTAGTCTCGTCCTGCTCCACTCCGCGGCCGTCCTGGTACATGGCGCTGATGGTGATCATCGCCATGGCATCGCCCTGCTCTGCGGCCTTGAGATACCACTTGAATGCCTCCTCGTCGCTCTTCTGCAGACCTCCCTTGCCCTCTTCGTACATGGTGGCCAGATTGATCTGTGCTTTGACGTGTCCGCCCTCGGCCGCCACGCGGTACCTCTTGACCGCTTCCGCTTCGTCCTTGTCCACTGTGTGGTACATGTACCCGATGTTGTAAGCTGCTCCGATGTGGCCCGCTTGAGAAACTCGCATGTAGAGACGCTTGGCCTTCTTCTTGTTCATGGTCACGCCTCGTCCTTCCATGAACATGTTGCCTAAAGTGACCTGCGCCTGAACATGCCCATAAGACTTGGCTGCCTTGAGCCATCGCACTGCCTTGGCGTTGTCCCTCTCAACGCCGAGACCTGCTGAGTACATCAGGGCCAGGTTGTACTGCGCTTCCACATCTCCTTGTGCGGCTGCTTCCTCGAAAGAGAGACACGAATGAGGCTCTTCCTGCGAGTGGATTTGGAAATGGTTGGAAATGGTGTCGATCACCTTCATCCTGAGAGTGGCCATGTACCGGAGGCGACCAGCGCATGCGCACTTCATGTGACACACTCGCCATGGTCACTTTAGGATCGCTCAACATGGCGACAAGCTCTGCCGCTGTCGGTCGCTTTGTAGCATCTTGATGCCAGCACTGATTCATCACGGCCACAAGCGATGCATCCCACATCGAGTCGATTGCAGGCCGACCTCCTTCACGGATGAATCGCACTAACTCCTCGTAGCTCTTTTCCCTGAAGGGAACCTTCTCATCCACCGCGTTGAACGTCACCATATTCATAAAAGCCAACACCTGATGAGGAGGGACTTACCTTGCGGGACAAGATCTCCCAGAGTATGATGGCGAATGCGTAGATATCCACTTTATAACTCACGTGCGCTGATGCGTAGCTCATCGCTTCAGGTGCCATCCATTGCCATGTGCCCGCTGGTCCTGTGATGACCTCTTGTTCAGCTTGGCTTGAGGTAGGATGAAGTGCGAGGCCGAAGTCGGCGATCATGGGGTCCAACTCGTGTCCAACCCTTCGCAGCTGCACTCCGCATATTGATGTGCACGTCAGCCACCGTAGCTTCAGGCCATTTGTCTCTGACACAGCGGTACCAAGATGTTGGCGCTCTTGAGGTCACGATGAATGATGCGATTGCGATGGAGGTAGTCGATCCCACGAGCGATGCCCAAAGCAAGCCGCAGAACTTGCTCTGGTGCAAGCGGTGACTTGGTAGAAGCGAGAAAGTTCCTGAGGTTGCCGGCCTCAGCGTAAGCTGTGATGAGACAAGGCTGTGGTTCGTCGAAGAACTGAAGCACCTTCACCACGTTCGCGTGTGGCCGCATTTTCCTGCATGATGGCCTGCCGATGAGTCCTCTAACGTTCAACTAGATGGAGAGAGGCAGATACAAGAAAGCTGCGAGTTCCTTTCGCCCACCACTTTCATTCTTGTATATCTTGATGGCGGCTTCAGTGGACCCATACCACCCCCTGTGAACCGTAGCCTGTCCAGTTAAAGCTATCTCCACTCCAATCTCTGTATCCGAGTAGACAGGAACAGCGCGCTGGTGCAGAGGCCCAGCGACAAGCTTCGTTACGATTCCTTCTTTGATGGGCGGTACGGGCCTGATGGAGAATCAGAGTGTCAGCAGTGGCTAAGGGGGTATCTTTTATAACCAGGAGCCTCACCTGTGGAGTATGGGTGGGCTGTCATCAGAATCAGTAGGAAAACTGGAATCGTCGTCTTGTATCAGACGATGCGCTTCAGCCAGCACGCTCTCAAAAGCACTCAACACCTGAAGGCCCGCCGGCGTGGCATAGGAGTGGGTTGCTGCTGAAGTAAAGGTACTCTCGCCGGAGGTCGTGGGTGTAGTCATCGTAACGGTACTCCTTCGGCTTACTTAGAGGACGCGAAGAGGAAACAGCACCTTTGACGACTGGCGGCCCTGTCCTGCCTCCAGACGTACCGATGAAAGCAAACAACTGGCCCTGTAACAAACTTTAGCGTTGTCTTCCGCGAACGCTCCTGCCGGAGTTGCACCAACAGAATTGGTCGACAAGTTTAGGGCAGCACCCAACACACGGCTGGACATGGTTGTAACTGGGAGGCACCGATCAGTAGTTAAGTCTGGATGGTACAGCCGGAGCTAGATGAAGAGAAAGGAGGAGGAGGGTCCAGTGGTCGGTCCCTGTGCCACCTCATAAACTCAGTCCAGGAGAAGCGCGCCCACAGCTCCGGCAGACCGAGAGCACCGCCAGAAAACATCTGCTCGTCCTTCAGGCCGGTCTTGTTTTGTTTTACAAAGCCAGGAGTTAGGAAGAGCATTCCCATCGTGGACAGCTCACGCACCGTGGTCTTGAAGATGTCCTGAGTGAGGTGGTAGTGGTGTCGCTTGTTCTTGTAGGCCTCACCACACAAAGGGCAATGTAGATGCTCCTGCACCATGTGCTTGAGTCCATGAATGAACCTGACTGTCTCATGAAGTGAATCAAGAATTCCTGGTAAGGTGATTATAGGACTTGTGTACACTGTGTCTGAGGCTGTTTGGTAAGCACGCCGTAAACAGCTTTCTTGAAGTTGTTCCTCATGAAGTAGTGTTGCAAGTGAGGATACTTGAAACGAAAGAGGCGGTGCTTGGCAACGTCGTGCAGCTCTCCTCCGGGCACACCACAAAAGATACAGAACACGTGCTTGTCTAGCTCCTGCGCAATGTAAGCTCGAATCAGACTTGCTCTGGTGTAGCTGAGGCTTAGGACGTACTGATTCTTGGATAGCTCGATGATCGGGCTGCTTGACACGATTGATAAAGTAGGTAAAGTACTTGACGTTCAACTTGCGGAAGTGATCCTCCTGCATTTGCAGATGATAAGGTAGAACTAACCTGATTTGATGAGCACACACTTTGGTACCTGGGGTTCATGTTTGCGGAGAGGCCAAGTTTCTTCATAATTCGTTCCCTCATTCAGCATTCTCTTCCACAAGTTGATGCTCTTCAAGTTCCCAAAAGAGAACAAGAATATGACGAAGCGCACCAGCCAGTACACCAACCAAGCAAAGAGTGTTTCTGCACCACTTTGCATCAGTGAATTGGGTGAGCTGAACACAACCTCGTCTGCCGTTGCAGTCCCACTACCTATTGACAAGTCAAAGAGTTAGTTTTCACTGTGGTGCCCAGTCATATGGACATACTTGATGCGTTCTGGACGACCCAAAGATTGTTAACTTGCCACAGAGCTAGTGGCTCTGGATGGCCACTGGCAGAGTGTCTGTTCAGTTCGAAGCTCACATTGAAGGTGTGGCCCTCATGCTCCGACAAGCACGGCATCTGATGCTTCAGTTAGTAGAGTTCGATCAACTCTGCGGCAAGGCAACACACCTTGATCTTGATGGTGTCCAAGTACGGATCATGCATCTTGGTGACTACTTGTTGCCCATTGCATGCGGCACATGCGTACGCACCCACACCATCCTCTGGAGAATGACCTGCCTTGACCACAGTCGTCTTGAGACACAGTGTGCGGCGTCCATACTGTGGCGCTGTGTTGGCGCCAAGCTGCAGGGGCAGGTTGGTTGCTGCCATCCGCTCGCCTAGTCTCGGCAGTTGCACCAGCTGTCTCTGCGTGAACAAAACCGCGTTTTTGGGCGGAACTGCTCCCATCCCCTCTTGTGTCTTGCTTGCCCCCCCACAAACCAAACAATTATAAGACACAGAAATGATTTATCCCAAAAGTAATATATAGATTTAGGTAAAGTATCTTGACTTGGGCGACGAACCTCACACACTTCTTCTGTCGCCATCGAATTTACTTCACCTTCGTCGCCCGACATGACGACGCTGAAGGAAGGGTGTACTCGAATAAGAGTTTGCGCCGAAACGACGAGGCCGGTTTTCGGCAGATGCGGCCACGCCATTTTTCGCATTTTAATCATTTTCTGCGATTTTTGCTTGGTGTGCCATCAGATACAACGAAACGAGAAGGTATTTCGCGGGGGATGGGCCAACCGCTCTCATACAGCTTACCGTCTCTAGCGTGCGCGTCCAGTTCAGCCATCGACCAACCTAGAACGGGCGTTCGTTGCACAGCATCACTCCACCACTCTTGTTGTCCTATTAATTGAAAGCGTCAGATTGGTAGACTACTGGCGACTACTGGGTGGAAGAGCTTACTCCATATCTGCTGTAGATCGGCAGGGACTGGGCATATAACCCGTAAACGTTCGCTGGTGGCGTCTAAGTTGAGGATCTCAGTCAGCTCTCGCTCCCGTTGTACATTCCGATCTGCGTCCAACCCTTCATCATAATCGTCTATTTCATCATCACCTTCGTCTTCAAGCTGTTCGTCTGTAGTGGCCTTCCGATGTTTCCATGCCTCCCAGGACTCCCCTATCTCGGCACGTCTCAGGTCGCGCACCTTTTCCTTGTCCTGCCACCACTGGAGATAGGCGTCCACCCGGTCGGGACTTGGCAGAGGAATGTCGAGTGAGAGACAGTGCAATCCAAGTCGCGGATACTGCGCCATTGCCTGGACCTCACAACATGAGCGTTTTCTTCTAACTATTTTGTGGTAGCGTACCTGCCAGTGATGGTTCACTCGCAGATCACCGTGTGTACTGTCACCTATGATTGGGTGAGAGAGGAAGCGACAATGCCGTCGAGCTTGATGAAACCGACCTGCACATCAGAACAGACACAGGTGCTGAGCTTCAGAAAGCACTCACAGTCCGAGATTGGTGCATACCAGTGCGGAGCTGGATCAAAAAGAGGGAACTGGCTTTGTTGACCCACAAGGACGACTTCATCGCGGGATCAAGAGGCGGCAAAGGGGCAGAAGGAGTGATGCAGCGGAAGACGCTGACAGAGGGTTTCATGCGCCCATGCCGAGATAGCGGTACGCTGATCTCCACGCTATCCGTACTCGGTGTCACACCTCGAACATGAGCTGCGTATCCATGCACATGAATGTTGATCATCAGCCCAACCGGATGATCTCCTTGGCACTCATGGCAAAGGTCACTTAACAATTGGCTCGTCGTACCGAGGTAGGTCTTGTTGGCAGAAGGGTGAGCCATACACCGCTGGAGGAGCGCGGCCCACTGCGAAGAGAGCGCCACCAGCAGGCATCCCGACGCTGGCCGATCCAACCTGTGCACCACATGCACCCGTCCTACGTCTTCTCCGCCTCCTGTAGTAATTAATGAAATAGTAATCATTTATTCTTTTATTAATAAGCATTCAAAAATGAGCTAATAAATAATGGAGAATATAGTAACGCACGGAGGGAAGGGTGGGCAGCCCAGGCAGGGGAGGACCGGAGGAGGTGGTCGACGTGGTGCTGGAGAAGGTCAGTGGCGTAGACGCGTTCCGCCGTAGGCACAGCCCAGTCCCACTGGCTCCGGTGCACGAAAAGCCCACTGGCCTTGGCCGCCACCACCCACTCCGCAGGCCCACGCCCCACCCGTAGCACCTGCACCAGCTCCGTGCCGCTACGCAGTGCCATGTCTACAATTCTTCAAATACCTCAACATGCCTACTCTTCGTAAGCCCATTCTTTTAGGAATCTAAAACATCCTCCATGGCATTCCAAGAACTTGGCGTGGTGCGGACGAGACGGACTTCGTCCCTCTCTGCAGCGTAAGGCACACGATGAGAGCAGTGTCCAGGCGAGGATGCCTCAACACGCGACGAACTCAGGTCGGGACATGTCTTCTTCGCAGTCACGCCGGCTGCCGTGCCTTTCATAGCTACCCAGGCGGCCGCCAGCAGCTCGTGGGCATGGTGGCTGGCGGCGGGCTGGTGGGCGCCGTTGTGGGCGGTACCGCCGCGGTGGCGCTGCACTCTGCGGGCGATGATGGTAACGATAGGCCCGGGCGGCTGCGGCTGGCCGAGCTCCAAGGAACCGTGCAGGAGCCTGCTGCGGCGCTAGCGCCCTTTGTCCACATGACAGCGAGGGATGCACAGGAGAGCGGCGGCCGCGCTCAGCGGCAGCCTCCAACGGATGCCGCCCAGGCAAGAGCAGGGACGACCGAGAGGAGAGAGCGCGTAGCGGTTCTGGGAGCGGGAGTCGTGGGCGTGACCACCGCCTACTACCTCGCGCGCACGGGGAAGTACGAGGTTGTGGTTATCGAGCGCCAACCTGGCCCTGCACTAGAGACATCATTCGCGAACGGCGGACATAATTGCGTCAGGTGATTTCATTGTTCTCTTCATCATGATGACGATGATAATGAAGGCTAACTTGAATGGCGTATTGCTCAGTGATTTCATGCCGATGACAGATGGTGGACTGGTGCGTCGGGTGGTGGCTCAGCAGCTTCTCCGCTTGCGCTTCAAGTTCCTCTCGGCCCTTGGCCAACAAGTTGCAGGTACAATGATGGGAACAATGTTCCGTTGCATGTTTTGCCGTTGCTGATGATGTGCACACTAGACGACCAGCCGCCTCCATACTATCTGGTGCGGCTTCGGGCTCTCTTTGACCCGCTCGTGGCGTGGTCTCTATGGCTCCTCGCCCGGCGGAGCACTGATGAAGCCGCCTTGACCAGCGGACGGGGCATTCTTCAACTGGCTCTGCTCAGCCAAAGGTGTCTTAACGAGATCAGGTACCTGCTGGCTGCACTTGCTCTCTGATGATTTCAATCATTACTAATAGGTCATATACAGAACGGAGGAGAACCTCAGTTATGATCGGGGATCGGCAGCAGGTATTCTCCACCTTTATCGAAGCTTAGACAAGTTCGAAGAGGCCAAGAAGGAGGTGAAGATGCTCGAAGAGCTGTTCGGCTCGCAGCTCAAACCTCATGCAGTATGGGATGCCGAGCAATGCCGCAGCAAAGAACCGGCTCTCCAAGCAGGTCGCTTGCCGATCGCCGGCGGCGTGTGGTGGGAGGGTAACGAAAGCGGCGATTGTAACATGTTCAGCGCACAACTAGCCGAGGTGTGCAAAGCCAAGCACGGCGTCACATTCCTCTACGACACCGATGTGTCACTCCTGCTGCGGGATGCCGTCGATCCGAACCGCGTACATAGTGTTCTGACCGACGAAGGGCATGAAATCAAGGTGGACCGAGTGGTGGTCTGCCTGGGAAGCTACACTTCCATCCTATTGCGGAGCTCACTCGACGAATGGATTCCCATTTTCCCAGTCAAGGGCTACAGCCTCACGCTCCATCCGGCCACTGATGGTTCCAGTGAGGGCCAATCTCTCGTTTCTTACGCGCCATCGCTCAACATCGCTGACATCGAATCAAAAACATACATTGCTCGCATGCACGGAGCCTTGGGCGATCGCCTTCGCGTAGTTGGAATGGGCGAGCTTTGCGGACACGACCCAAGCGTGAATCCGTCTGCCGAGGGCCTGCGAAACCTGATCACCGTCATCGGCCAACTGTTTCCTCCACTGCAGGGCGTTGCATCAAGTAGAGCATCAATATGGGCCTGCTTGCGACCGATGACGCCGTACTTAGCTCCCACGCTTGCGTTGCTTTGCTCTGATCGCATTACCATGACCTGGGCTTACTCTCACATTCTACCTTGGTACAGAGACTCTCTGCCCATCATCGGACGAGTGGGTTCGATGGAAAACGTGTACGTCAACTCTGGGCACGGCAGCATGGGATGGACTCTGGCCTGTGGATCGGGCAAGCTGGCTGCTGCCATTGTGGCTGAATCGCCAGCGGACGTGGATACCTCCCCTTACTCCCACGCTCGCTTCAGCCAATAAACTGAAACAACATAGCAGAGAAGAGATTGCTCAAGCGCGAGCGCCGTAAGTGGTGGTTATTCGCCATCATGTTTACAACACATCCAACAGAAGAAAGAGGTACGTATGTTCATGCTGTATTGTTCCAATACTCCCAATTCCTGATCACCGAGGCCGTATGAGGCGCACGCTCGATGTCCGCAAGGTCGGCCGCTGTCTTGTGGCTCCACACTGGTCGTTCGTCGAAGAAATCGCCAGTGGGGATCTTGCTGTCGGCTCCATGACTGAGCAGAAGGAGGACCACGTGCGAGTTGCCGTTCACAGCGGCCAAGTGGAGTGCTGTCAGGCCGTCCTTCTTCGGTACGTCGATGTCCGCCTTAGCCTCGAGGAGAAGCCTGACCGTGGAGACGTGGTCTCTCTTTGCGGCCTGATGCAGAGCTGTCCATCCCGAGTTCTTGTCTACTGCATTGGGTGACGCGCCATATTCAAGCAGGAGACGGACAGTCTCGCTCTGCTCTCGCTTGCGGGAGCATACAATGAGGAGAGGCAGAGGATCCTCATTCAAGCACTTGGTCACTAAGTCCTTCTTGTCGTGCTGCACCAGATACTTGAGCAGCCATTTGAGGAAAGCGAAGGTTCCTGCGCCAGGGTCGCCCTTGGTGCCGACACAGGCTAAGCGCAGCGGCGAGTTGAGACCTGTGCCGAAAGGATCCGCTCCAGCCTCAACGAGCAGTCGCGCGGCCCTATGCTGCCTCGATGATACAGCGTAGCAGAGCGCTGTACGGCCGTGTTGATCCACCATGTCAAGTGAGCGCTTGATGTTCTCCTGAGAGAGGAGCTGCTTGATGGTTGCTACCCTTGCCGCGTTCTCAAAGCGGCGTGCGTTGTCGATGCTCCACTTGTGGATGGCACGGAAGAGCTCGTTGGGGCTCGTCTGCACCGCCTGCTTAGCTTCCGCAAGCATGGCGATGAGCTTGAGTGCGGGGTTAGCCTTGAACAGCTCCTCTTCCTCCTCCTTTGTCTTCCCTTGTTGCTGCGGCAAAGACGAAGCATCGGCCGAAGCTGACGGCTCCGACCCTCTAGTGCCGACGTGCCCTTCTCCATGGAACATCATGGTCTCCTGCTCATCCATCCCAGCCCAGATACCTATCTCAGCACAAGGCTCCTATCCATCACTGGGCATCATGAGAGTCACGCACGTGTATCGGTGTAGCTTGAGGTTCCATAATCTGCGACCACATACTTTTAAGTCCCTCCCTTGGATGGTGGCCGTATGGCCTACCAACCTCAGGTGTTCCTGCGGCGAATGGCATGCCGGATAAATGCACTAGGTCTAGAGAGACGGCCAAGTCAATAATGGACGGCAACAATGGCAGCAGGTGATCTATCGTACCCTGTCCTTGCCTGTTATCCAGCATGTGACGTCTTTTCTGGGGGACCATATTGTGTTCGCGCTGGTGCATGGCCAGCATCTGAGCGTTGGAGCATTGTTCGCCACACTGCTCGCACATGAACTCGTCACTTTGCGCGGGAAAGCTCCAGGGAGAGAAGTGGCTGGACGGTGAAGTGAGGCCTCCCCAACTCATGTCGTCCTAAGAGATGCATACACCCATTATTAGTACCCGGTCTGATCGGGGAGGGGGGTCGGTGAACTAACGTCAGACATTCCGTGGTAGGTCTGGTGGAACTGTTGTTGTGTGTGTTTGCGCTCTGCGTGGCAATTTTATCTCGGACCGAAATTTTCGGAATATTTGAATCTCAGAAATCGATTGGTCGGCAATGCTGAGCATACACCCTGAGCATTGAAATTTCATCCCATTTAAGACCTTCAACCTTGCTTGGATACTGAGGAAAAGCTTCGGAATAATCCACCCTCTTGAAAGTGCACCCCTTAGCCCCTCAGCCCTCCCTCGGCCTGGCGACTCCAATAACAAGAGCAAAGTGGGGCAAAATCGGCCGAGATGACCGCTATTAACACAACGGGTGAGGTTGAGCGTGAGATGACATCGCCAGTTGCAACAGGCCAAGAATCTCGTACGACTCCTCCATGTACTTGTGGTGCAGGAGCTTTATGCCGGTTCGAATAAGAGGGGGCTTCATTGGTGGCCCGTCGTTTTCGCTTCTCTTTTCGTTCTTCTTTGTGTATGTAAACGTGCCTAATGGAGTGGTGAACAGGAACTCTTTACTGGCATCTCGGTATAGTGCGCCTGGGGCGTGGCCGGTGCTACTGTCCCTTTTGCCCTCAGAAGCAATTCACGAACTCGCAGGCGGCTGCAAACCACGCTCACGGAAAGAAGCACCCGAAGCCTCTTCGCTACTTTCCAGGAACATATTGTCTTGAGATAGCCTATCAAGAGGACGGCTCTTTGAAGAGTTTAATCTGGTGCTACGTCTGTGAAGAGGCCGTTTCATCACAGCCAAAGGAGCACATCGATAGCACGCAGCACAAAATCAGGAGAACAGGCTGGCATGAAGAAGGTTCCTGGAGCATGTCGTCTCGAGTTCGTCATCCCCTCATCCCTTCTCTTCTCTTCCCTCACTTACACTCTCGCATGCTCCCTCTTGCTCGCTCTCTCTCAGGCTGACTCAAGGAGCAAAAAACGGAAGAGCTGTGAACCGCCAAATCCCATACAAACGGAAGGGAATGTGTCCCAGATACGTGTGCCTCAAGTGTTCGCCAGTGTTGATCAGTACGTAATGCTTGTCGCCATCATTCTACTGATCCTCGCTCACAGTATGGGCCGGCCCACAGGTCATCACCTTTCAAGTGTCCTCCTCCTGCTGCTAGCTCTCGAGAGCCGGCTTCCATCCCATCAACTCTCATCCAGTATCGGATGGAAACGCAACCGCGCCTTGTGGTGCACAGCGGTACCAAACCGAACATGACAGAGGAGTCTCTATGGAAGGCTCGAGCGGAGGAGCTCTTGTCGATGAAAGAAGATAGCGGCCAGCTTACGGAAGGTGTTGTCCGATTAGTGGATCTGATGGAGGATCATGGGCTTCTTCATCAGCTGCGACATCTAATAGATCAGCGACTTCGATCCCTCCCACCTGCACAACCTCAGATAGAACCACCAGATGAAGCAGTCCAAGAACCTGTACCTGTTACCTCACCTAGCGATGACATCGCCACCCAGGAGGAGCCTCCAGCATATTCTCCGCAGCCTTTCGGAATGAAGCCGCACGATCCTCTCATGCCCATTCCTACTCCAGTTCTTCAACAACTTCAGCCTCTCTCACCATCCACTCTTCAGCCTACCCCTGTAGGGCTCCAGTCTTCCTCCTCTTCCTCTTCCTCTTCTTCTTCATCTTCCTCCTCGCCTACCGATCCTGCGATCACGGGCGAGCTTAACGAATACGATCAGCAGCGACAAGGAGGCGGTAGATTGTTGCTCGACCTGTCTCAGAGTGTGACACAGCTTCGTATCTGTGCCGGCCTTCGCAATGCACAAGCATATGAAGAGGAGCTAAAGAGGACGACGCAACTCCAGCAACAGATGGCTCTCACTGGACTACAGTTTCCCTCGACGGCCAATCATCCGAGTGCCATCGCTAGCTGCACCACCAAGGGACTGGTTCCACTGATCGTGAAGCTTTACGGCATCCTGCCAGGTCTGATATTTGAAAGCGCGGTCGAGGTGGATCTCCTGCTCAACTACCCAGACGAGTTGCCCAAGCCGATACCGTGCGTGCAGAAGCTCCGCCAAGTTCCCCAACGCTGGGCCGCCAAGTTGGCCCCGAATGAAGAATTCGAACGGCGGTGGCACGAGGTAATGGAACACATCAGTGTCTGGGATGCACGACGTATCGAGTGCCTCACAAAACTGCGTGGGCTTCTTGAGGAACGATTACCTCCTATCGTGGTCCCCGCCCACGTACCTCACCCCTTTTCTTCTTAGTTTGACCAACGGGCGCACGGAGATAGCCTCTCTGTGCCCTTCACGAAATTTCGAGAGAACTTAGAATCGTCACCCGTCCCTTTCTTGTGCCGAGCTGTGAGTGGCCAGTTATTGTCCGGCATGCCAGGAATGCAGAAAATATTAGGTAGGCACTTTGTGTCCCTTGCGCAGGGAGACAAAGCGGAGGGTAGGCAGGTGTCATTCACCCTACAACTACCCATTCACCACACTACCCACCAACAGCACAACCACCAAGTTACAATAGTAAGAGCAACCACATGAAGTTCTTCATCTTCGCTACGTCGGACTGCTTGTTTAGGTCCGACTTGTGCCTTAACCTACGGAATCACCCGACGCATCCTGTGGTTCTGGACTTTGGTCCTGTCGGCCAGTTGCCTGCAGACAGGGCTCCACCGCGACACATTGAGCATCAACTCGACGGACTAGTCGAGCACCTTCGTCAAGAGAAACCAGAGGTCCTCATTCTTCTCGGGCCTGGCACGGAGGACAGCAATACCCCTCTGACTGTAGATACCTGCCTACGTTATCTCGAAGCCACTCACTCGCTTCTGGAAGCGGCTGGCGGATCAGGGGTGAAGCGCGTCATCCTCTGCTCCCTCCTCGATGAGGCTGCAAGCGCTGAAGCAGTACGGTGCGTTCGGTTGGCCGAGCGAATGCTTGCGGTCGCGGCCGCCAGCTCGTTCAGCGCCTTCGTGCTCCGCCTTCCCTGCTTATCCGATGTGCTAAGCACCCAGTCGGGTTTGACCTTGGCTCAATCACTCGATACCAGTGGTACTTCGTTCGACATACCTCATCCTCTTCATTCCCTCGCTCAAGAGCCGCTGAGTATGGAAGATGTCGCTCGCGTCTTGATGGGTGTGGCAATGCACCCGCATTCCTCCTATCAACTCCTCACCCTCGACATGGTCAACGGTCCGATCGACCTCGACTCTCTTCTGTCCGAGCATCTCGGTGAAGGATTCCACCAGGCCGAACTACCTGCGCAGGGTCTCCTGTCGGCTTCAAGGTGTAATGATGCACCATCAAGGTCTCCGCTGCTGGCGGCTCTTGTAGCCACATGCCCCGGCCGTGGAGACTTATTGAAGGAACGGTGTTTAACGTCCATCCGCCAGCAAACCGTGCTCCCCGACATGGTGGTCATCGTTGCCGACCACCTTGATCCAGAAGAAGAGGCCGAGGTGAAGCATCAGGCAAGCCAGGTGCTCGGTAATCTCAAATTCACAGTGATCAGCAACACGCGTAGTAGAGGCGCCAGTGGCGCGTGGAATACGGGACTTCACTGGATCTTGGGTGACGCGTGGGACCGAGGCATCAATCCGGATGACGTCTACGTGGCAATCCTTGATGACGACGACAAATGGGCGCCTGACCACCTGTCCGCGTGCAGCGAGTGGATCGCAACAAGACCCCATCTGGTCGTGTCGGGACTCTACCGGCACTCTTCGGCGGACGACGAAGGAGAGAAGCAGTTCATTCCGAGTCATCTCCAGTCATCCGACTTCCTGATGGGCAATCCACACGTACAAGGGTCCAACCTCTTCGCACGACTCGATGCGTTGATGGAGGCTGGCATGTTCGACGAGCATCTGCCGAGCTGCACCGATCGCGACCTCTTGATCCGCCTCCTTGACCTTCCTTCCATTGAGATACGCAACACTGACATACACACTGTTCACCACTATGCCGAGTCGGATAGAGCACGGCTGTCCAGCAAGGATTCCGAGCCAAAGCTCACGGGACTTAGCCGGTTCTGGTACAAGTGGAAACCGCGGATGAATGCCGATCAGCGTGATAGATTCATCAGCAGAGCAAGCAGCTTGTTTGGTTGGACCGAGACCGCTGATTCCACAATCATCAGCGGCAGTCCGGACGATCATACCGCATCCGACTTCGTCACGCCGACCTTCTCACATGAAGAGGAACGCCTGGCCTTGTTGGTGGGAATTATCGCGGACTCCAGCAAGGGAGGAGTGGAAGCTTTGCTGCAGGACCTCGCCGAGTTGAGCAAAGCACAGCATCATGACGGGCCCATGCTCTGTTCACTCGACGTGGTCGTGCTGGAGAACGGACCGAGGGAGAAAGAGCTCCCCACATCAGCGCTGTGGAAGGAGATCAACTCGATAAAGATCGAGACGGGACTACGCTGCACGATCATTCCTCTCGAACAACAACGTATTGATGTTCGTCCATGACCCTCATCGGATGTTGTACATTCGTCTTCCTCATCTTCCTGTGTCCTACCTAGGTGGAACGCTGCACCATCTTTCCGAAGTGGATCCAGGTTGACCCGACACGCAGAGGCTCCATTGCCCAGAGCCGTACTCTGCTCCAGCTTTACCTGGAAGCGTTCGCCTGGCACTTCCGTCAGGCGACAGCGGTTCAACCGGTCATCTGGATTCTTGATCACGACAAGCGCCTCGGTGGTCTAACCCAGCCCGGAGTACACGACCGGAACGATGAGGTGATGCTCCGTCGGATCGTGCACTTGCGCAGAAAGGGGTTGAGTGCGGTGTTCGGAGTTGACACCGAGTGCCCGCCCCTCCCGATTGGCTTCTCCGTTCGTACACAGCTGGTCGATCTCTACCACTTCGTGCATGCCCTGCGCAGTCTCGATAGCGCTGAGTCCAAGTGGCCTCCTCCCGGCTGGCAAGGCCTGCTGGAAGCCCATACGGACAACTACCACGATGTCGCTGCCAAGGGTGATCATCTCGAACGACCCGTGTGGGATGGCCCGCTGTACTCGGACGCCGGCAGCGCCGGTGAGGCCTTCGCAAGACTGGTCGAGGCACTTCGGTCTATCCTGGCAGGTGACGTGTTCTCGCGGCCGCTGATCATAGCAGAAGATGTGTTGCACGGCCGACGCGAGCTGGAGACGCAGGAATCGCTGCTTCGAGGAGGGAACACGTTCGTGTTTGACTCAGAATGTCTGCTGCTGGCACCCAACACGACGGCAACAGCACACTCGACCAACATGCAGCAGTACCGCCGATCGGACATGGTCTGGGCTTCCCTCAACGCGCGCCTGTATGACAAGCGAATGCACATTGCTCCATCACTCACGGTTCGCCATGTACGCTCGGGGAGCACCAGGCCTTCCCGCGACAACGTGATGGCAACAGCGGCGTTGGACGTATGCGGTAGCGCTCTGTACCGTGCACTGGACGAGGCTCTACGTGCCTCTGGCTCGCCTTTGCCATTGTCCGAGGACGAGTTCAAGGAACGAGTGTGGACAAGCTTTTGTGTGCACCTTCATCAGCGCAAGGTGGCACTGATAGCGAGCCTCGCTCGAGTTCGGGGTCTGCTCGGTGTTATTCGATCCATTCTTCTTGATGATACCAAGGCTTGGTGGCACGGGACCTCGGCAGCAGAGGATGCTACACAACTGATTCAGGAAGGATTGGAGCTCATGGACGAGAGTGCATGGCAATGTGCACTGGGGACCTTTCTCCATCCTGATGAAGACATGAAGAAGAACGTCCTCTCCTGGCTCGACGGTCTGCCGGCCGAGTTGAATCCACACCCAACGCAGGTGAACGTGTGGCATGAGCAAACCCAGGACTGGTTCATGCATCATAGGCGCGACTGTGCAGTCCACGCGGTGGCCTGTATGCTTGGCAGTCCAGGTGATGGTCTCCATGTCGTTGATGCTGGGCGTGAGGGAGTAGTTCTGCAGAAGAACAAACGCGCATTCAAGTATATGGACCTCTACTCTGTCCGCGCGCCACGATCCCATCGGACATTCCTCAAACGCTACATGGAGCAGAACGGAGAGTTGTGCCTGAGCGCTCTGCCCCGGATCAAGTCCATCCATGAGCAAGGGATACACTTGATGATCGAACGAGAGTTTGTGGAAGGCGAGCACTATGCTGGACAGCCCAACTTGGGACCATGCTTCGTCGGACTTGTGCAAGAATGCCGCCAAGCTGGAGTGATCTGCAACAACGTCACACCCGCCAATCTGGTCGTCAGCCACGACGACGACAGCGGCACTCCCCGCCTGCACCTCGTCGATGTGGGAATGGACCTTGTGGAGTGGACGCAGGAAGGTGAGGCTGCCATGTCAAAGCGGGTCTTCCTCACGCTACGGTGGTATCACCGCCACGACCTGTCGTCCTTGTTAAGGAGAAGTCTCGGGACCTGCAACGCCGACGAACTGCCAGAGTTGGAAGGATTCGACAACTTCAATGCCGCCGTGCATCAGAAGCAGAGCCAAGCCGAAAGCGACCTCTACAAGCTCGTGCTTGCTGAGCTGCCCCGTATGATTCCGCCTCCTCCGATGAAGAAGGTGTTGGACTATGGCTGTGGCGACACAGGCAAACTGTTGAAACGTCTCATCCAGGCCAAACATGCTGACGATTCATCCGTGCTCATCGGCTACGACCCTTGCTTGACGCATGAGGCTGAACGCGGAGGGGATCAGGATGAACAGGCCACTACCGCAGCAGGCTTGCAGTTCACTGCAGATCGTGACAGAATCCTTCGTGAGGCACCATTCAACCTGGTGCTTTGCCTACGCGTCCTGTGCTGCATACATGACCAGAACGAGTACCGCCAGGTCTTGCAGAACTTGCGGCAGTGCTGCTTGGCGCCTCATGGTCGAGTGATCCTAGCAATCTGCAATCCTTTCTTCGTCCAGGCAGGAGCCACACCGCATCAGACACGACACGTGGATCCGACGTTGGACACGCGAATAGGAGGTACCTGGAGGAAACACCTGCCTCTCGGAGGAAAGGGCTGCTATCGCGAGGAGATGATGCGACCGATGCATGTGCTGGAGAGGGACCTCCTGCGCGAAGGTCTGATGATCGAGAAGCGCATACAAACGGAAACCATCGACATGCAGCGGTTCGAGCCCAACTCTGACTACCTGGTGATGGTTCTACGGCCGCTCCCGACCATCACACCGCGCCCAACTGTCTCACTGGTGATCAAGGCATGCTACATGGAATGGCGCACACTGTACCCGCGAGTCGTACACCTGGTACGCCAGTTGGAGAGCCCGCACGTGTTTCACGAACGGATATTGGTCGTCGATTCCAGGCGTGAAGGGTTCTTGCGCCAATACGATCAGTACAAGCAAGAGGAAGACTTCGATCAGTTCAAACAAGTATGCACACAGCTACAGCGCGAGAAGTGGATAGACGACATTCTCTACGCCACTGATGAACCTGCTGAGGTGAGCACCATCAACCGGCAATGGTTCGGCGTGGCCTCGCCACACACCCATGCCCAGAATGGTGTGCCCATCACGGCCATGCTTCAAGGATTCGTTCGTTGCAGAGGAGACCTCGTGCTGCAAGTGGATTCCGACATCATGATCCATCGTCGGGACCGCGCACATGACTACGTGCAAGAGGCGTACGAGATCTTCAACTCCGATCAGGAATGCATCACTGTATCGCTCAACATCTATCGATCACGACCTCACGAGGTGCAGCACTCCGACGCGCAGGGACGACCATATCGCGTTGAGGTTCGCGCATCCATCTGGAACCGCAGCGCGCTCCTCAAGCGCTTGCACGTACCGGTCGACATAGGAGTTAGCTCCGATTCAGGCAGCGATGGACAGAACAATCAATGGCAAGCCGAGGAAGGCTGGTACCGTTTGATGGACCGCGCCATCTCGAAGGGATGGGGACGATCCTACCGAGGCGGCGGTACAGACACCTTCTTCGTGCATCCCCAAAACGACATTAAGCACTCTCCCGGCGACTACATGTTACTCCTCGACTGCGTCGAGAAAGGTCGTATGCCCGCGTCCCAGCTGCAAGAAGTGGACCTGAAGGGCACCCTCACGAGTGACTGGATGAAGGCCGCCCCTTCTCGAAATGAGCAGTTTATCTTCGTTGTTTGTGGCCGCAACGTTGCCCCTGGCCGCTTCCTGCGCTGTCTACGGTCCTTGCAGAGACAGATGATTCCCGATTCAACATCGTGGGGCGCTGTGATCGTTGATGATGGCAGCCGAACCGACATTGCCGAGTTCGTGGCCATGTCTATCCCGGAGAATGATCAGCATATCACCCTTCTACAGCCGCGACTGTCCCGAGGCTCGCTTGCAAATCACGTGCTGGCCATACGTCACGTCTGCAACAACCCGCACAGCGTCATCATCATGGTGGACATGGATGACAGCCTCGTGGGCGATCACGTACTGAGCGAACTGGCGGCTGCCTATGGCAATGGTGCCGACGTGACAGTGGGGAAGATGCTCCGTACAGACAAGCCCACGCCGGTCGATTATCGGGCCGATCTGCAGCGGCCTCGGCGAGCCAGAGCAGCCGGAAACGTGTGGCAGCACCTGAAGACCTTCCGCCGGCGGCTCTTCTTACGAGTGAGGGATGCCGATCTGCGCACTGCGGATGGGAGTTACTACACACGGGCCACGGACTGGGCAGTCATGCTCCCGATCGTTGAGATGGCCTTGTTGCCGCGAGAGCTGTCGAAAGTGGTGTATCTTTACGAGCCGTCACCGGACCAGAGGGGACAGCGCCAGCAGCGAGAGCAAAACGCAAGCGAGATCATGCGGCGACCATCTTACTCTCGGCGCAGACTTATCATCGCTGTCGTGGGTAACGCCAGCCTGCAACCGAATGCAAAGCACCATCGAGTGGCCTTCGAGCTGGGTCTTCGTCTGGTCGACGCTGGCTTTTGCGTCATGACGGGCGGAATGGGCGGCGTGATGGAGGCAGCTTGCCGAGGTGCCCGATCATCTTCGAAAGCAGACGGCGGAGACACCATAGGATTGCTGCCGAGCAGCAATGCAGCCGACGCCAACCCCTTCGTCGACATCATCATTACAACGGGAATGAATCACAGCCGTAACGCACTGCTCGCCCACGCCGATGCAATGGTGATTGTAGGTGGCGGTGCCGGCACACTGAGTGAACTGTCCATTGCGTGGAGTTTACGAAGGCTTGTGATCGCGATGGAGGATCTGCCCGGCGCGAGTGCCTTGGTTGCTGGCGCACCACTTGACGAACGATCACGGCACACTGGAGATCCTGATGATACGATCTATCCGGCCAAAACTGTGGAAGACGTGATGCGGCTGCTTGAGAGCAAGCTACCCCACTACCTCTTGCTGCCTCCACGCAACATTCAGGGCTGAATCCCCGAGTTGAATCTACGTGCACGAGGGTGTTACCAGACAAGCGCGGGATGGCCTGAGTTGGAGGGTAATCATTTAAACATTCAATAAATAAAATGAAAGGAAAAGTGTTGCCAACATTGACCCCAAAAAAGGGCTGCTGGACCCGACGTGACGATGCGGCTCGCTTGCCCCGAACGACCAAAACGACGAGACTGATTGGCATCTCACTCCTTGATGAGCTTGTGAACGGTGGTACGGTCGAACTGATCCTCAATGCGGCCGGCAAGCCAGGCATCCCACCACTTGTAGATGAAATTCTCGACGATGAGCTTGAACCACGGAGTGATTTTGATGCCCTTCTCCTGAGCTGTGGCCATCATCTCCTTGAGCTCGTCTTTGGTCACGAATCGATAGGCCGACACCTCATTCTCTCGTGGCACGACCGTGGCATTGGCCTTGATGAACAAGATGTAGTCGACTTGGGGGTAAAGGGGGGCAATAATTAGTTAGGCTCAGGAGTACTTGCAGGTTAGGGCGAAACGTACTCTCGTGCTCGCCCCAGATGCCATCAGGAGAGCCATCGAGGGACTTGTAGTGAATTCGAGTGATGTAGTTGAAGTTTTCAAGAGGCACATCGGCGGCCACGATGCCCAGCTCGTGCCACAGCTTTCGCTGAGCCGCACGCAGCACACCCAAGTTATCCTTGGATTCCAGCTCCCAATCATCAGGGATTCCCTTCTGCATTGAACGCGCACATGAGTACATTCTATCCGAGATCAGAGGACAGCCAGACTTGCCTTGGTCTCCGTATCGGCTGGATCAACATAGAGAACGGGATGAGAGCAGCAGGTGTTTGTCCAATGCGAGGCGAACGTGATCTTCTTGTCCGATCGCTGCTGCAACAGCAACTTTCCCTCTGCACCATCGTGAAGCCAACAAGTGAGTAATGAGCGAGTGATATGTTTGAGCATGATGGGATCGTGGGCAAGAGTTCGTGCATAGCCAGAGAGAGAGAGAGAGAGGGAGGAATTGATGGTTACCATCGTTGAAGAGGAAGACACTGAACGCGCGGTGCAGCATGCCCTGTCGGATGGCGCTGGTCAGGTGGCCTGCACACAAAGCAGTGAGCCACAGTAATTCTTTCTGATAAATCTATTACAAAGAAAAATAAATAAAAATTTTAAATGAAAATAAGAAACATTTTTAGGAAATGTAATAATGATTTCCAAACTGACTTCATAATTCGTTTCCGTAAAATCTGTAGAAAAAAGACGTACACTCCTTCTTGGTGGCGGAGCCAATAACTTGGTCGTTCTCATCCACAAGGATGCACTTCTCCTCCATCAGGCGCACCTGATCGGCGTCGGCAAATGCCAGCGATCCGAGGCCTGAACAATACATAGACACTGTTAGTCACTTCTTTTTCTTCAATCTTGGTTGCATTCTGAATTGAATATGCGCATCTAAAAAATCAATGGAATTTAAAAATTGTCAGTATGAGTAAATGGAAAACGGAAAAGTGGTGCATCTGACAAAATAGAGATGAAGCATAGTACCCTCCGCGCTCTGTGTGTCCATTCTGTTCTCCTTGCGAGACTCGACTCCGACTTCCTTGCTCGTTGGACGCAGACACGGCGGACAAGTAGGCGCTCTCCGCAGACCCTGAATATTACGCAGCGGAAATTAAATAATTGGTGAAGCGTGCTGACGTCAGCACAGATAAAGAAAATTCTAAAGAAAAATAATTTCCTTGCATTCCGAACATACCAATTCACATCAAGAGATCAGCTGCACGTCGCCTGTCGCAAGATGACCTTAACTGGAGTACGTGCCTCCATCAAACTTCTTACCTTCTGAAATCAGGTTGAAGAAAACGAAATTCATTTAACAGGTTGAGATTTTTGATATTACTTAAGTAATATCAAAAATCGAAATTTAACCATTAATTTTGAATAGGCAAGTAGTCCTTCTTTTCTATGCAAAGAAAAATACACGAGGAGTTGGGATGTATCATGCTCACCTTGCTCTTTTGTACGCCACTAGTTCGAGATGACGGTGCCAGCGTCGCCAGACTTGGTGTCGTACTTACTGGGCGCCCTGATCATGCTCGTTGGCATCGTGCTCCCGCTAGGCGTCGTGGTAGTGAAGAACAAGAAGGGCGTGTGGAAGACCGTGTGAGCATTCACAATTCAGGCCCTTGCGCACTCTGAGCCAGGATTCTCACTCACAGGCAAGCTCATCAATGCAGCGCTACTTGACGACACCTTCAAGGAGCCATTCCATTCCTCTTCCTGCTTCCCCACCAGGATGCTTGATCGCCATCCGCACACTCGGCTCTTCCACCCTGTACAGCGAACAAAAATCTAAAGCTCGCACTTCGTGCCTTAAATTTTCTTCATTTGGAATGTGAAGAATGATAGTTTCCGTGATTTTTCTCGGCCTCCACACCGCGGAAATTCCGATACAGATCGCAAATCAAAAAACATTACATTATCATAAATCACAATTATTACACCTGCAGACCGCGTATCCGTCATGTCCGACCTTGGTGCCGACGTGATTAAGAAGGCATTGGACACGCAGACCGAGGGCGTTTACGATGAAGTGGAAATCGAGGACATGGAGTTTGATGAGGAACGACGAATTTACACTTACCCTTGCCCCTGCGGCGACAAATTCGTCATCTCCGAGGTACGTCAACGACTTCTAATCCTTTTTTGTGATTTAACAATTGATTTATGGTTTCTTCCGTTTTATAAGTGATTAATCAAACAACGGACATTCAATGAACAGGAGGAACTAATGAATGGAGAGGAGATTGCCCGGTGTCCAAGCTGCTCACTCTACATCCGAGTCATTTACGAGGTCGAAGAGGAGGATGACGATTCCCTTGGCTTTGGTGGTGCCTCTACCGCCGTGGTGGTCAACTAAGGCGTTTCAGCTGCTTTGAGGACGATTTTGAAAGAGACAAAAGAGACAGAGACACGACACAGAGGTGCGCGCGCGAGAACCAGGATTGGATGTAATGAGCGGAGAGGAATAAGAACAAAGCGAAGACAGTGTGCGTTGGCCTTAGTGGCCCATTGTACCACGCAGCAGTTGTGGTACCAGCACGTGGTACTGCCAATGAACGTTTTTGTAAAACAGTTATCACACTTCTTTGTGCTACATGGCCAGATCTCTGTGTGGAGCGTGCAAACTTAGATTCTGTACTGACCACCGCTTTCGTCCACCACTGATCACTGACTTTCACTGTTTCAACCCCTCGAAGAACATGCTGCTCTGTCTGTACAACAGTGTTGAGAAAGGGCCGAAAATGAGTCGAGGCCCACCCCCAAACCAAACAGATCGTGGAGAGCTGATCCTGCTTTCCCCTCCAGTTGCTTGGACACAGAAACCTTCCACTGGGCGCCCCGAACTTGTTTCTTTTCGCGTGAAATCGATCCCAAGCATCGTTCCATCACTCCACAACGTCGGTTGTTCGTTGTGGGAAGGCCAGTTGTGCAGGAAAAAGCAGCGCAGTACACTAAAGATTCATTTCACAAACTAATAAATACCCAATAGTTCCATATTCCAGTACATGCGTCACTCGCTGGAGAGTGTGGATGCTGAGGCAGAGCGTGGAGTGACGATATGCTGGCGAGTGCGAACGAGGGATGGCGAGGATGCCGACTCACCAGAAGACTTGGAGGGGAGGGATGAGTGAGATGAGGCTAGAACCGACGTGTAAGGCGTTGAAGCGTAGTTTGGCGAGGAGGACAGGAGAGAATTGGTGGAGGACATAAGCGGCGATCGAGAAGAGGGCATGCCGGGCGAGGAGCGGGGCGAAGGAGAGAGGGCGAGTGCAGGGGCAGTAGAAGGAGGTTGGAAAGGGGGAGAGGTAGAAGCGCAGAGTGCCGGGTCCGGATTGGTGGAGAGAAGGTTCTGTACATAGGTGGCCTCGTAGACACTGTTGGAAAATAGAAGGGAGGCATCAGGACAACAGAGGAACAGAGGGGCGAAGACCATCGAGAGATTGTCCACATCCATTTTCGTGATCGCGCTATACTCGGGCCGTGCGAGATCACGGAGGAAGTCGACGAGGTAAACGATCACTTGTTGATTGATAGTGGGGAGCTTGACCACAGCTTCCCAGCACCGCTCGGGCTGTTTGTAGCCATCCTCTTTCACTGTATCCCTCGCGTGTTATGATACGTATAAGTGTATAAGTGGGAAGTTAAAATCGTACCAATGTCAATGGCTGAATAGTAACCATCGCCAGGTATGAGCGCCTCAGGCAGCTCCCGGATCCACCGCTTGAGAATGGTGGTCAGAATATGCACATCGTCCACATCACCCAGCACCTCGTAGTTACTCTCATTCAGTTGTCCCATTAGCTCCTATTCCAATCAATGTTGTGGGTAAGCGAATGCAATAAACAAGGGGATAGCAGGCCATACAATTACACGCTCGTTATTGCCAGAAATACGGAACACGCCCACAGTCTGGTGACCACGAACGTGGACGATCGCTCGGCGGAGTTCCACAAGTATTTTAGGCACCGCCAGTGTGGGGTCACTCTCCTATGATGTACAATCCGATTAATAGAGCAGCGCATAAAAACAATGAATCAGAAGAAATGGGACTAACCTGCTGTAGGGCCATAACATCGTTAAGTGGTGCCTTGAAGATACGCGGTTTCAAATTCGTTGTAGTCTCCGCGAAAGCCTTCTCCTCAGCCTGCGATAGCTTGATCCCGTTCAGTATGGCCATTCCACTTTTCCGCAAGCTGAACGATCTCCGCTTGTCCTTTTTGCCCTCTGCCACCAACAGTAGATGAGCAAGGTACGACAGGGGCAGATTGATGTCAGATACGTTACCCTTTTTCTTCTTTTCTTTTTTCTCTTTTTTGTGTTTCGGCGATCCATCTCCTACCGGCGACGAGGCGTATGACACGCTTCGTGTTCTCTTATCTGTGAGAAATGTCTTCATGTGAGATCTTTGTACCATTGGCAGTGATTGTCAATCAGACCTTTGGAATCGCCCGAATCCAAAGCGTAAAGCTCAAGCTTGCCCTCGAATTCCTTATTCTTGGCCAGCGATACAATCACGCCGCTTTGAAGGAGAACAGAACACGCCATCAGCGCATCCATGGGTGATTTCGCTAATGACTCCTCCAGAAGCCACTCAATTAATTGTTGGCCTGTGAAGTAGTATTCATACACCTGATTTGTGTTCGTTAAGTATTCAGTTGTCACTGTAGATAAACTCAAGATACGAGGCGTTCCCGTACCACACCACCCACTTTCTTTGGTTTTTGTCTTTCTATTGGCATCTGGGGTACTTTAGCTAGAATATCGGTGATGGCCATCTTCTTAACGGTTCTGATCGGTGCTGATGCGTCCACCACAAGCACCTGTTTCTTAGAAGGCTCTTCTCCTTCGTCTTCGCCAGCTTCATGTGACGCATGATCAGGAATTGCGTACATACAACATCTGATTTCTTAAAAAACATACCTTGGTTAAGAGCTTTGCCGGCAGGTATACCCACGCTTCTTCGCTTTTCAATAAAAGTTCTCGTCATAACCGACCTGTGTTGTAGGTGGATGAGTATTGCCATCATTAGCTCATGTCAATGGTGAGTACCCATCACTAGCGCTGATCGCATCCTCCACATTAGACATGCTCTTCTTCGTGAGTGTGTTGTGACGTCCAGGCGACCGCGCGCTGTGATCAGTGATTCGTCGCCTCATCTCAACAGAATCCCCCTTGGTGAACTTGCGCACAGCGTTTCCACCAGTTGTCGTCTCTTCAACAACAATTATCGCTCCAGAGGGGTGAGGAGAACTGTGTAGTGGAGACGACGCTTGGTTGGCAGCATCAGCATCGATAACGCTCCAAGATAGTCGATTTTCTTTCTTCCTCTCTCTCTGCGCCACTTCCGCAAGATTAAGGGTGAGGGCCTGTTTCTTCAGGTTCTCCGCCGATCCGCCTTCCTCCACAATAGATTCAGAAGAAGAGACGAGGCTCGATGAGTCTTGCCGGGTGGGAGGGACACGGCCACCCCTAATGCGGTTGAGAATCTTAAGCCGAGGACCTCGGGGAATGTCCATATCCTTAAGTTCGTTCTCGTCCAGCAACATGACGCTCTCTACATCAAATTCCTATTCGCGCGTCATAGACACAGGCGAATGTTGTGGTGAGAAGGAGTTTTAGACAACTTTGAAAGGGTACAGTGTAACTTACCTCCTTCGCAAAGAGTGCGGCGTACTGAGGAAGACCGATGCTGTTGAAGAACTCATCTAGGCCTCCGTCGCCTTCCTCTGGCCCTTCGCTCTTCGGCGCGTTGTCCTTCCCTTTTTGTTCTTCCCGGGAACTCTCCTACGATACATCCCCGTCCGCCTTGAGTAAGCTCTTCATTCAATATTTTTTCGTATTGATTCAAAAAATCGTCATAAAACAAAAATTAATAATAAAAAAGAACGAAAGCGAAAACGAAAACGAAGCTTCGTACTGTGGGGTTGGGGGTGCGGGCAAGCTGGCCCTGAAGGTCCGCGATGACCTGTTGCTGGCGTTCCATCTCGCGCTGCGCGTGGTTGAGCAGGGCCGTGAGTTCGAGCACTTTCAGTTTCAACTCCTCCACCACGGAACCGGAGGAAGACTCGGACGAAGTCGAAGAGACCTCGTCATCTTCGTCCGTCCCCGAGGCCAGAATCCGCTCCTCCAACGCGGCCTGGTCCTCTCTGCTCATCTTCCTCTAAATCTTTACTCCTTTGTAGTGGGGATATAATGAGAAATATCGATTTGTCTCGTTCTCATAAAAATCACCCGACCGGTGTTCAACTTCTAATCGATTTAAAGATGAGATCGTGAGGCCCCGCTCTACACGCTCGTAGAGGTTCCAACTTCTTTGGGCTGGACGCGGGCGAAGACGGTCGCGCTTTGGTCTCAAGAGAGTATTTGCAAGAGAATTCAAACAATGTCCGCTGGTTAGTTTCAAGTTTTTTTTGCGGACTACACACTACAACGTTGCCTGGGGACAAGACCAATTGGTAGCTCTGGGATGCACTCAGTGATTGCCCCACGATATCTGTGATACAGCACACCCAAGACAACAACCTCAAAGAATGTACATTTCTGCATGTTAAGAGAAAGACCTTTCCCATCATGTCGTCAGGTGGAAATGCACAACATATTCTGATGGAGTTGGAGGGAAGAAGTACTCGGCGCTCGCGAATGGCGTGGAGTATATGAGTTGAGTTCGAGAACCCAGTATTGCGTTCAGTACGAGGAAGTGTCGGGATGGCGTGTAACGCTGCTGTAAGAAGAGTGAAGGGTAAGGAATAGAGTAGAAGAGTAGAAGAGAGGCGCCGCATCGCCATAGATCTGAGGTTGATCGATTTAAGATCGCTCCAAAGGAGATGAGACGGGAGTCGAGGAGGAAGCGAGAGAAACGCCGCCCATTGCAGGCGTAGGATCGGAGGTCTCGGCATCACCGTGGTGCCCGGGTAGAATGGCCTTGTGTTTGACAAACGATAGGTATGCATTCCATCCGACGCAGATGCCATTGACCACTAAGGCCTGGATTGCGATTGAAGCAATAAGCTCGCCATAAACAGATATGATAAACTATTACGCTCAGGTAAGGAATCAAGCTCACCTGGTAGATAGGCTTTACGAAACGGAAGTTGAGTATTTGAGCTCCTGGCCAGATCTGGCAATCAACAATGAAAGTGGACAGGTAGTCTTGCTTAAGCTTTGATCGAATCTGTTATAGTGTTTAGAAATACGCATGTAAGGATCCTTAGCCAGCAACAGTGATGTGTGGTTAGGAACCTGATGAATTGTGTGACCCTCCATGATAGAGGTGAGACTGAAGAAAAGCAACAAGTAGGGAGGTTCGAATATAAGCTGGTCGGCCGCCACCTGCATGAAAAGAGGCAACACGGTTAACGACGTCCTGGTTAGAAGAAGCAGTGTGAGCAGGCACCTTGGTGGCAATGTATCTCCACATGGATCGCTGAGCAAGATGAGCAGTCTTGCGCTCAAGGAAAGAGTACCACCAACAGTATATTGGCCCTGTTGAACAATCAAGCACCTCCGTTAGTGATTCACTTCACTCCCCTGATCGCGCTGCATCAGCGGCACCGCTACTTGAATGCGCTGGCAGCGTGAGCATCAGGTCAAGGCGCACCAGCAACGCAGAAGCCGTAGGCCGTTATGCGGGCCGTGCGTCGCCAGTCAAAGTCGGCCCACGACGTCCCTGCGGCCTTCTGAGATATCACGTCCCCTGTAAACCACAGGCATCCTGTTCACCATATGCGGTTCATCATGTCCCGTAAGTGCAACTCATTATTATTAGAAATATTATTTTTCTTGTAAATAAAGGAGTTATAAAATATATTACGAAAATGAGCATAAAATATAAAAATTATATTATTTTATTCTAAAGAAAAACGAACCGGCAGTAAGGATGTTAGTGCGGTAAGGTCGTTCTGCCGAGGCTCTCGAATAGGAATTCAGCATCTTGGTGGCCCATCCTGCAACTCCTGCCATTTTCCTTGTTTCTCAACTTTATGAGATTACCGAAATTGATGATAGTTGTTGCAGCTTGGGCCCTCTGTTGCACCAGCACTGGCCTGTGTCCCTCTTGTCACGTGTCCAGCAGAACTACAACAAGAGGAAAAGAGAGGATACAGGACTGTAACAGTTACTTTCCCAAATATGTAAAGCATTTTTCTTTTATTTTCCTCATTGTTTCCTTCTGAGAGACAAATTTCGCGGAATCCGGAAATACGAAAACGACTTTGAATCTGTCTGTTGGTTTACTGCCCGAGATGACAACAAATAATAACGGTATCTTTAGGTTTCGTTTTTGATATTTTTCTTTGCTGCATCTTAGATATTACAAGAAATGTGGATAGAGCCAAAAGAAACGTCAGGTAGGGAGATGAGATTTCTTGAAAGAAACATGGGGATCAGTGTCACCCACTACATGCTCTGTGTGTGGCCATCAACATGAAAGGGGGTCAGTGGACTGGGTGGGAAGAGGTCAAACGGGAGCGATATTTCGTGCTGCAGCGCCACTTCTCGGCCGATAAGCCCATCGAAGGCATTGTCTTTGGTGTCCGCTCACTTCTCTCTCGCTCTCCGTACGTAAGACAATTAATATTATTAAAATTCCATATTATATTTTTGAGATAAAAACATATATTATTCATCTTACCATTTATTATTAGAAAATAATAATAAAAGCTTTAATTATTTTTGGGAGATATAAAATGGACTGTGTGATACTCAAGGACTTCTGTTCGTGTTGATTGCAGACAAATGCCGTACAGAATCATCTTCAGTGTACGCCCATTCTATGCCATCGCCCTTGGCGCCAACCTCAAGGAGGTGCGGTCAATGACCACGTGATGCATCATGATGACCACACTTGTGTTCATAAATTGACCATTCCCTCCCATTATGGATGGGGAGACAGATCCTGGAGCACTGGAAATGGGTAAACAAGAACTTGGTACGAACAGAACGGCTAGAGTCAATGGAGGAAAAAGAAGTGATTGCTTTTATCAACTACATCTTCAGCCTACTTGCCTCAGGTTTGTGCTCTCCCACACAGTTAGCTGTTGCAGGCTTGGTGTTCTCATCATCACCACCATCATGTTCAGGAAAAGCAGAGAAAGTGGAGCAGCTCTTGCGTCCTCCTCAGGCAGTACCCGACACAACACCATTACTCACACAGGACAAGTCAGCTGCCGTGGAGACGTGTTCATCCTCACTTCCCGTCTTCAGTTATACGACTTCGCCACCGTTGATCGCCAGCAGTACGTCAGCGGTAGTGACAGAAGATGAAAAGGACCTGTGCAAGCTGTGCTTCGAAGGACAAATCGAGACTGTCATCCTTGATTGTGGACACGCACTTCTTTGCTCACGGTAACATAACTTTGACTGTCATCAACCTAGCTGATTGCTCGATCTAACGCTTGACTGTTGGCGCAGATGTGCTGATACGTTGAAGCTAGAGGCCTGTCCTATCTGCCGAAGTCACATCCGGGCCATCCAAAAATTGTACAAATGCTGAATGATATATCGCGAAGCTGTGCGTTTCCTGATCTTGACCGCGCACGTTTATAACACGGGGAGAGATCACCATGTCTCACCCTCGCTTAGAAAGCAGGACTAGGAATCAACATAAAACAAACAAAACTAATTCAGGCTTTCTGTCTATGTCCGGCCACGTTATCTTTCATGATGAACTTAAAGCGCTTAGGCACTTCCCTTCTCCTCTTCCTCAAAATCAGCAGCTTCAGGCTCTTCTTCGTCCTCCTGCACAAATGAGCACGTATGTTAGTAGAGTGCAGCGCGAATAACGCGAATAAGAGAAGCGAAACCTTAATCACACCCCTGTCCTTCGAAGGGTTATTGCCACCGTAGTCTGACTCTAGCACGTTAATATCGATGTACTCCAAGAGCGCGTCCGTCTTCTTCTGACCCGCGCCGACAGGGCCTGAATTCAGATGCCCTATGAGCCAGCAACAGGCCTTACACAAGAAGAATAGTTATATTGTACCTGACAAGAAGTTGACCTTGGCTTTCGTCTCGGGTTCGAGGAAGGCGCTGAGCATGCTCCAGAACACTGAGAACACCTTTGGCGCATCAACAATGAAGAGCTTGTACAGTCTGCAAGGAGAATAATAATAATTGTCACTCAGGGAGCTTCAGTAATAGCGTCGCATGTACTGCACCTCTCGGGATAATGCGTGTAGAAAATGTTGAGAGCCTCCTTGCACACTGCCTTAGGAGGGAAGCATTTCCTGTTGGAGCCCTTAAGATCAAGCACCCACAGCATCTGTTCCGTTTCTGAAGGAACAGGGTTAAGCCTATTTGAAGTACTGCATAATTAGCGCTGGGCTGCAACCCACCTTCCGGGTTCATAGAAGCGATGGCCTTCTCCATGACGTAGACGACATAGCGGGTGTACTTCACGTAGTCTGGCAAAGGGGCGCTGTATCGATAGATGGTAAGTCATATTTGAAGCAACCAAGTACGGAGCTCTTACTTCATCTTCACGATAATGATAGGCCTTCCTTGCTTGTCCTTGCCGTTGGCGTAGAGGATACCGGCATCGATAACCTCCTTAACGTCCTGTTTTGAAGAATTAGATGGCTACTAACGAGGCGTAAGTGCAAGTTCTAGATTACCTCCTCCTTGATTTCAGTTGGCTTGAACTCTCTCCTCCATTTGAGCGAATCTTGAATCATGAGCAAGCTCTTTTCGAGGTTCCAGCCGTATTTGTCAACGCGAGCTCGAAGGTAACGAGCCAAGCAGGCATCGTCGCACCACTACATCACAAAACATGCAAGTAAGTCGACCACGCAGAAACAAGTTTGTGAGCATAGGTACCTGCTTCTCCTCATCGGTAAGATCGCTGGAGAACAGCTTCTGTCGGAAGGCCACCAGCTGCGCCTTTTGGGTGGGTGTGAGCACCTGGGCAACGCGAGGGGTAATTTGGGCCAACGCGTCAGCGAACTGCTCCTTGGACGCGTTGAGGCCGGTCACCCAGTCCTTGAGCTCTGTGGAGAAGCGCTCGTCAGGGCACAGAATCGCACGAGTTGAAATGTCGTGTCCTGTTGTGTCTTGCACGTACCCTTCTCAGACTCCAGCATGATGATGTAAGCCTTACCATCGGCCACCAGCTTGAACGGCCACTGGGTGGCCTTGAGCTTCTTCGGGTCGCGCTCCATCACCGATGCCTCTGTGATGGCACCCAGGTCGAACCGCTTCGCCACATCCTGGTACACCGCGCCACTCTCACGTCAATATCCCACCTATGACAGCCACTTTGAGGTGATAGACAATAAAAAATAAAAATGAATTTTGTGAAAATAAAGAACTATTTTTAAAATTTGTACTATATTATAAAAAACGAAATTACTTTGTTTTTCGAAATTAGGTAAAAATCTGCGGAAAAAAAGGATGGCACGAGGCACCTTGACGTTCTTGGCGGACTTGAGCAGATCAAACGAGCCAGTCTCGGGGTTGATGCGACCATAGAACTTTTTGAAATCAAAGGCGGACTTGCCCTCGGCCCGCTCGCCGAAGAACAGGTTGCCCTCAATTGCCTGCTAGATGCAGGCCAACCATTTTTGTTTTAAAGATGGGGTCAGAAAACAAATCAGTACAACACAAGATGGCCACAAGCAGATCCCCCTCGAAATTCGATTTAACAGGAGCCACGAGTGCTCAATTACGGGCATTCAGGGAAGGAAGCTCAACATCTCCGAAAAAGAAATGATTGTGGCTGGCAAGGAGATCACAACAAAACAACAAGCGTCGTACCTGTGCTTCCATCACTTCGATGTGTGTGTGGGAATGGGTAATGGATGTGAGTGAGAGACCTGAGGCCTGAGTGGTAACGAGGAGGAGCGAAGAACAAGGAACGACAAAGAAGCGCAGTGGCGGGGTCAGTAACGCTACACGGATTTCGAGAAATGCATCTGTGGCGAAACTATGCATTTTTTAAATATTCAAAATAATAGAGTCACTGCTCCTGCGCACTGCCTCCTTCCAGGCTGGAAGAAAACGAATGGCTTACGGCAAGGCTCGTTCTGGTCGGGACGCCACCGATGTGGTACTTGAGTAGCGTGTGGGCACAGTGTAGCGAGCAGGCTTCTCCGCCGACGAGCATCGTGCGCGAGATACCCAGAATCGGGCCTTCCACCTTGCGACGAAGCGTACCGACCGGAACGCCGATGAAGGGCATACAGCACACGCTGCAGTTCCTAGCTTGTGTACGCGCCTCCTCCAACAGACGCTCGCCAACGGCTCGTGCGTTTGGTGATCGTATTGGCGGTAGAGGAGCACGAGTGACAGTCTGCCAACAGAGGGCACGAAGGCTAGGGAGATCGAATGTTGCAGCAGACAGAGCCTCATCATCTGTCGCGTCGGGATCGGAATGGTCGAGCGGAAAGAGAGGATTGTTCTGCAGCGTGAACACCTTGAGTGCTGTGGGTGTTCGTCGTTTCGCTTTACCCTTGTTCATCTCGTCACTTGAGTCGGCCAGGTCAAGCATCAGAGCGTGGATAGGGAGTTGGCTGATGCGGTTATTGTGAAGGTACAGGTTTCGTAACTTGGTCAGGTGGCCCTCCGTTAGGGCCGCCAGCAACAGGGAAATGTCGTCCAACAAGTTGTGAGAGAGGTCGAGCGTTCGTAATCGTTTTAGCTCGAGAAGACCATCAAGGCTGAAGAGCGTGGCCAATCGGTTGTGGCTGAGCAATAACTCCTCCAGAGCCCAGAAGTTTGGCATGGCTGTCAGTGAGAGACCCACAATGCGATTGAACCTTAGAGATAGATAGGTGACCATCCCACTGGCAAGGTTTCTCGGCGTTGGGTCAGATGATTCCGATAGCGTCGTCGATGAGAATGATAGAGGTAGAGATGAGGATGAAGAAGTAAGCTGAGACGTTTTGAAAGAGGCCGAAGAATTCGAGTCCAATGAAGACATTAGTGATGATATAGACGTGCGTAAGGAAGAGTTTGAAGTGGTAATGAGAATCGTGGGAAGTGCAGTGAGTTGGAGACCCTCTAGTACAATCTGCCTCTCCTTAGTCGGAAGGATTACAGGCTCGACACCAAAGTCAACCTGCACACGTGTAAAGATATTAAGCAACATAATACAGTAAACGGAAAGAACTCAGCAGGAAGAGGATACATTGGGAATACTCTCCTGTCGCCACCTCTGCAGCGATTCGAGAACGGTCTCTTTCCTTCGAACGTAGGTGTTACAGAAAGGTGCTGTTCTGCTCATCGAATTGCGGTCGCATTAGGAAGAAAGCAGACCTTTAGGGCGAGGGGAAGGTACCGAAGGTGTTCAATTTCTGCGTTGATAATCGTCCAACGTACGAGTGTAGCAAGAGATTGAATAGGAACCACCATTCCATCTTGAAGCGGGCCCCAAGGAAATGGAGTTCCCCTCTAGAATTGAACGCAGCTGAGCAAGCAGTGTAGTTGAGGCTAGTGGAGGTCACACAGGCAGTACCTTTGACTTGAGCTGGACTCTCACAATGCCATGCGATAAAGGGTAAAGAATAATATAGAGAGAGGTGACCTTGGTCCGAAGGATGGATTCGCTATAATCAACGTCGTTTTCACTCCACACGACATTGATCTCATCATTGCCAATATGCCGTTTCTATTACATGTACATTCGTCAGTTTAACTGTTGCTCTGTCGCATGGCATACTACTAACCTTGTGAATCTGTTGTGGATCGTCATCAACTGTTGGGAAAAAGGGGGCTACATGGAACATGATTTCCGTCGTTGGGCTGTTAAAAAATGGCATCTCAAGCTCCTGATCTGCATCGACTGGCAAGCCTCCTGCATAGCCTGTATGGTAGGGAAGATATACCTAACACGGGCGTATCAATAACAAATAGGTATGAAGATATCTTGAGGCTCTCAGTACCGCAGCACCGAGTTGTGAGATGAATGTTCGGAAGGCACTAGAGCCACTGTTATTGGCCAAAATGGCTTGCTGCTGATCTTGCCCTCGGGCAACGTAGAGAACACCAACTTTGTATACATCCTTCCTGATGTATGCAGAACCATACAAGTTAAGGGTCATCCATCACTCATGACCAGGTTAGATCATACTCTGGAAGCCCGCTCACACGTCGCACGAATCTCTCTTTGCTGTCCTCTGCTGCATTCAAAATTTCTGGCGTAGTAACTTGTGTGTGTGCGTCTTCTGGCTTCAGCGCTCCAAGTATTGGATCCGGAAGTGGTAAATAGGTACAGGGCTGGTGTAGCAAGTAAGTATCAACAACTATCAAGTGTAAAACATGCTCGACGGGGTAGAGACCATTTCCTTCGTTCTATGATGCTTCTTGCCTTGCTCACGTTGAATGATCATCCGTTCTGCCGTGTTCCCACTATATATGAAGTTTCCGATGCCATTATGCACCTGCACCGTTGTGCGCGTGCCTGCAATAGATGCGTGACATTAATGTTGGTTCAATCATGATGTTCTAGCGTACCATCGGCTCCAGCATCCTCCTTAACAAGAAATACAGATGATCCCCAAGAGAAGAGCGTGGTTTGTGGCGGCAACACTGTGCCAGCAAAACTCTCAGAAGTTGATCGCTTCCAAGACATAAAGCAATTTCCTAAATATGAGTTAGATAGCAATTGAAATAAGGCTACTGCATTAAGCGTGGGAAGAGTTTACCGTGTTTACTTCGGTGAGCATAAATAAGACTCAAGAGCAGAGCCTCTGCTCGCCCTTCACTGATTTGGTACCTTTCTCGTGCATCCTATACACATACAAAAAATTAACATCACCGACTACAAGATCAGAAGCAAGCGATACCGATGGTTGAGTCTCTTCGTGGTGGAGAAAGCGGTAGTACAGAGAGGTGAGCATAGTATCTGCGTGGTCTAATACGGGCGAATAGGATGACGGTGAGAGAGAAGGAGGTCGGGTGGTGAAAGAAGCTGACGTTGAAGAGAGTAAGGCGGTTGGTGTAAGTGGGAGAGTAAGAGGAAACATGGGGCAGATGAAGGAAAATAGAGAAGCGAGGCTAGGTGTGCTTGAACTCTCATTCAGTGGATTAGGAACAAGGCACGCTTCTAGTGCCGATGTAAGAGAAGTAGCCAGCGATTCGTTGCTCAGGAAGGGGAAAGGTAGACTGAGCCACTCTCGAAGGCCCAGACAATAATGTTTCCATAGCTCGGGACCTGAGGGAGGAACGTAGTGAGCACCATCAATTGGTAAGCAACAATGTGAGGTACGCACGCGCATCGATGAGGTTCTGACAAAGCGTGTCAATGATGGACGTAATGTATTCGAGGGGATCCTTCTGTGCTCACCAAACCACAAAGCTCAGCCGAACATTGCGTAACAGGCCAAGGCTGACGTACCGTGAACATAAGGGTTGGGTACATTGAAGTAAGGACATTGAGTGAGGTTACGGCGAGACTAACCACTTCAGTGCTTTCCATGAAGGAGCAGCAGTTTCGTAGCGTACTAATGAGCTGCTCGATAAGGCGCTGCATCAGTTTCTGAGCTTGCAGCTGCTCATTTCCTGCGGTGTTGACGGCATCGCTGCTGGCGATGTGTGGATATACGCAATGCACTTCCAACAGAGAGACAAGAGCAATTGAACATGCGCTGATGCACGGGAGCTTGTTGTCAGGCAGCCTCTCTTCGTCGATGAGGCGAAGCACCATACCTAGTATATCGTTCAGAGTCTGGCGAAGTGTTTTGTGCTACTTTAGAATGGTTGTTCATCATGTTAATGTCAAACTAACACTTACTTGGATATTGCTAAGAGATGGCATCACCGGACGCATTCCTCGAGTAACTGTGGGGAGTGCATAGCGGAGTGCCGCAGTTACCATGCGAGAGAGTAGCCGCACCACAATTGGCCGCCCCTTGTCAGTCCTTGCCTCGTCATTTGCCTGCTCATCACAATACTCAGGAAGGCTAGATCAACATTGCCATCTATGCAGAGACTGTACGTACGAGGAACATTCGTATAGCCGTGCAATATGGCCCAATTAAGGGTAAACAATCCTGGGGACAAGTTGAAAATATATCTGTAGTATATTGCAATACTAAGTTCGAGAAGTGAAGATGGTTAAGGACCTGCATTCGATCTGAGTTAGAATATTGAACAGTAGGTATAATGGGCAGTTTGTCGTTACTTGAGTAATAACATTAAAGAATGAGCTCCAGGCTGAGTTGGAACGGAGCAAACGGCCTGAATTCATAAAGAGCTTGCAATACAAGCGCAACGCCTCCTTCCTGCACTCCAATAGCTCCCTGCATTGCGACATCGTCAGTATGCTTTGATTCTACATTGGAGCGGATCGGTAGGTTTGCAGTACGGTTTGTCGTTCTCGATCACTTCTAAAAGCTGAGGATATACAAGCTTCACAAAATATAACCCATCTTCACTCTCTGAACACTCAAAAAAAATGAGAAGTTGATCAGCTTGATGCACATGTATGAAGTACCGTGAGCAATAAATCGGTATCGTGAAGCACTCATTAGGAATGGTTGTATATGGGTATCAAGTGCTCCGTCGAGTCGCTGCAAAAAAGTACGCAAGTTGGATGGCTCGGAGACAAGTCTGCTAGCTCCAGCTATCATCTCTACGATGATGGAGAAGTTGAGTCCTCAGCACTTAATCAACGAGAAAAGTAATATACCGAGTAATCGTCTTGACAGCAGAAGCATGTTCAGGAGATAGTCACCATCATTTGCTCGTCGCCAGTGTTGAGTATCTCTGAATATACCCGTCTCGCGTACAGGTGGCCGAGTCTCGGCCGGTGTTGTAAAAGGTGAAGATGATGACTCTCCCAGGTGGGTACTGCTATTTTGAGCTGCAAAACTGGCGCCTCCTGAGACAGTGTCAGAGAAAGGAGACAGAGGGCAAGGTAGCCAGGATCGAACATACCGCTATTCACAAAGGCCTCAGAGGCGCATAGCTCCCATATCAGGTTACACCAGTCCTCCAAGATTGTGAGATAGGCGCGCTGGAATGGAGGAATGCTGAAATATTGGAGCAATACATGCTGGAGTGGCTGCCAATGTTCAGCACTGCTCTCTTCAGTGCGCACCATCAAGTAAAGAGATGTCTGGCAGAATGTGGTAAGCCCTTTCTTGTGAAAGGCAGTCGAACGGGTGCTTTGTTTTTCGCCACAAATAGTGTACCTTTACAAGAGATTCCATATGTTCATCAAGAGCGACAGAAGGGGGATAATTCAAGTAGTACTGGCTCTCATCATCAACAAGATCCGCTAGAGAAGAGAAGAACATTTGTCTGCAGTGACTTAAGTCTCAAGTACAAGATTGCTGCATGTGAGGAGCATACCGGGACTTCTCATCGTAGCCCTGCCAGTAGTTTTCGACTATGTCAGTGTACATCCCTTTCGCCATCGTCCGCGCTGCCCCCGAGTCCTTTTCAACAAGCAGACGTCCGAGCTTGGCGTAGAAGTCCTGGAGTGAAACTGTACGTCAAGGTCGAGGTAAACACAAGCTACAGGACACAGAAACGTACCTGCCTGTAACGTGTCGCATGCGGCCATGTGTTCAATAACGGGTGCTGCACAATCAGCGTAAGAACGTGCCATCACACGTAAAACAGTGCGATGGACGTACCATCACAAGGTTGTGATACAGCTGTACGGTTGGTCTCAGTACGGCCAAGTTCCGATCCGACAAGGTCAAAGAGCTTAATAACTGTCCGCACATATCGGCAAGAAACTGCGCTGTCTCGCCGTCTAGCTGAGCATTATCCTCGTCATTGCAGTCTTCTTGATCAAGGGTGGGAAGGAATCCGCTGCCTTCTTCAGCTGGAGGTGGCAGTTTGAATAGCATTGCACGTGCATGTCGTGGGTTCTTTATCCAATCGACCAGCATCGGCAACATTAGCGAGTGAAGTAACGACAGCGACCTGGACGATACAGGCCCTGCAATCGATGACGGTGATGACGAGCCAGAGAAGCTTAATCGAGATCCAGTGCCGGCGGCTGATGGATAGGCCAGCTCCAAGAAATGTGACCGAAGGGACAGCCACCACTGACGGAAGGTGCGACGTTCAGTCGAGCTGATGAAGGCCAAGAAGATGCCCAACAGCTGCACTGCCTCCTCCTCGTTCATCACTGCCCCTGTACAACATGACCGTACATTTATAGTTGTTTAGAGCAAAGTCAGCATGTCGGCCATGAGTCATCAGTGGCCAAAGGCCATCGTGCGCACCGTGGGTCGCTGCAGCGGCGGATGTACGGCCGGAAGGCGGACGGAAGACAGCCAGGAGAGCACGAAAAAAGCCCTCAGCGTGGTTGGTGAAGAAGGTGGTTTGACCTTCTGCCGACCCGCAAGCCTCTTTATTCATGAAAGGCACCGGCAATCCAGTCCACGAATGCACACGGCACAAAATTAATCTCGCAAGCTCAACGATTTGTAATTAGAAGAAGAAGAAGAAGAAGTGAGGTACCCAAGATGGTCGTGTAGGATAGCACCTCCTGTTCAAGTGGGCGCGCCACATGGTGGTCGACTCGTTGTCCCTCCTCCACGGAGTCCCTCCACTGCTGGGCGCCAGCAGGGGGGCGGCTGTCCATCGCTCGTCTTCTGCTTCGCCAGCGGTGTTTTTCCGCTTTCCTTTTTATCACTTGCAGGGTGCATCCTTGAAAAGTCCAAGAAACGAGAGTATTTGGGTTGGTATTTGAAGTATTGGTATCCAAAGAATGAGCATTTTGGCGCGAAAGAATAGGTGGAATTTTTTGGTTAAAAAACGCATCTGCGGGGAGAAAATAGGTAGCGAGGAAGCGCAAGGGGGCACCCGCCGGACCAAGAGATGAACAGGCCTTCGCCCCAGCGATCCTTGCTCTCTTATTTTTCGCCCTCTTCCTCGCCCACGTCTTCGCCGGCGACATCGCGAAAACGATCACGTGAGAATGAAGATGAGGAAATCGCCCCTTCATCCTCGCCCACTACGAAGCGAGGAGGTGCGGTGACCACAGCCACTGGCGCGCGTGCTCGGACGACTGCGTTGGCTTCACCAAAGCCGTCGCCCTTGCGTCAACGCGCGGGGAAGAAGACGTCTCCACAACGAGCACAGCCTCCCTCGAAGCGGGCGCGCAGGGACGTGGCTGATGACGACGTTGATGACGATGGTGTCAATGGGAATGATGAAAATGCAGGGGCTGATGATGATGAGCAATCAGCGGCATTGACTCCGAGTGCATCGCCGCTTACGCCTTATCGTGGCACGCGTGGCGCGAGGCCGAGCAGGAGAGCAAGCACGACGAATGCACGTACATCTATCGAGCGTTATGCGGACGATGTCGATCCCGTCAATCCCGTCGCCAGTGACGATGAAGACGAGGACCCGAGGGATGAAGACGAAGACTTTGATCCTTCGTTAATGGAGCAAGAAGACGAAGAGGTGGAATTAGACAAGGAGGCTGAAGAGGATGAGGAAGAGGCAAGACCGAAACGGAATGCCAAGCGACGAAGTGCTGCGGGAAGAGCAAGGAAGAGCAAGGAAACCGCCGTACTTGATGACGATGGCCTGACTGATCTACCGGAGCAGATTGAATTGATGGAAGAAGAGGAAACGCGTCGTATTGTAGTAGTCGATGGAGATGCAGTGACGCGAGAGGGTGTGCAGGCACTGACCTTCAAGCGCGGTGTTCATAGAACAAAGGAGGAACGCGCTGAGCGGCTAAAGGAACTGCTCACCCGACAGCCGCTGGCTCCCTTTGCAGAGAATGAGGAGGACGCGACCAGTGGCACTCAAGCCACGCCTAAGCCGAGATCCGCTGGTGGTAAGGGAGGTCAGATCGCCTTTAGAGAGCGCCACCGTCATTGGCTGGCGGAGGCCAGCCAGAAGGATGCACAAGGGCGTTCGCGCGATGATCCCGCCTACGATCCGACTACACTCTTCATCCCGCGCAAGGTGCTCAACCTTGTCCTTTGTTCTAACTGCATGCAGTGTTTGATGGCATCTTTGATCATAGGATTTAGAGGGAATGAACGGCTTCCAGCGTCAGTACTGGGAAATCAAGAAACAGCACTGGGATAAGGTCATCTTCTGTCGAAACGGAGTCTTCTGGGGTCGTTACCTCCCATCATCAATAATTCAGAAGTAACAATCTTCTCACCCGTCGGGTTTACTGTACATGCAGAACTCTATGAAAAGGACGCAGAAATAGGCCATCGAGTACTTGACATCAAGTTGGCCGATCCAGGGGCCATGGGGATGCTCACTGCTGGTGTTTTCGAGAATACATTCGACCCCTACGCAGCCAAGCTTATCGCACACGGATATAAAGTGGTAAAGGTAGAGCAAATGCAGCCCAACACAAAGAGCTCAGAGAAGAGAAACCGACCAAAAGACCAGGTATTCTTGCACCGTCCTAGTTGTGATGCGCTGTGCTGTACTCAACCCTTCCCTCATCCGCAGGTCATCACACGCCAGGTAACTCGTATCTTAAGCCCAGGCACGCTCGTCGACGACATTTACATCGACGATGAACGTGCCATTTATTTGCTGGCCATCAAGGAAGAGTGGGATTCCGCAGGGAATAAACCTCCCCTCTATGGCGTGTGCTTTGTAGATACTGCTACTGGTACGCCAAACGCAAGTCGTCTTCGCAAGGCACATGTTCTTATGCTTGTGTTGATGATCGATAGGTGAGGTGAATGTGGGAGATTTTCAAGATGACCACGAACGTACACAACTGGAGACTCTTCTTCTGCAAATCAAACCTCGTGAGGTTCTTTATGAAAAGGAAGGACCTCAAACATTCTGTTCGCCTCAAACTCTTCAGCTGGTACGCCACTTTGCACGATTCCATGATCACCATGCTGAAAGGTGTATTGTAAATGGATCAGATCAAGAGGAGCGTAGCTCAGCCTACCCTAACTCGACGCAAGCCCGGAGAACAATTTTGGTCAGCTAGCACAACGGCCGACTTTCTGAGTATAGCGGCCTACTTCCCAGGTGATGAGGATAGTTGGCCGCCTACGCTGCAGCAGCTGCTCAAGAAACACCGTGAAGGTTCTCCTGGAAGCGAGCAAGGCCTATCGGCACTGGGAGCCGTAGTGAGCTACCTTAAAGAACTCTACTTGGATAAGGAGATCATCGCACAGGGACGTTTCCAAGTGTACACAGGCACTACATACGATTCGCCTAACTTGGTGCTGGATTCCAAAACCATCAAGAATCTAGAGATCTTCGAGAACACCGTAGATGGCAAGGTACGTGCGTACACGTTCCTCACATCAGCCAGTTCTAAAGAAGACGTGTGTGACACAGACGGATGGAACCTTATTGAAAGTCATGAATCACTGCTTAACACCCTTTGGCAAACGACTTTTTAAGCGATGGCTGGCTATGCCCCTCAAGCGGATCAGCGATATAGAAGAACGACAGAATGCTGTCGAGGACTTCAATAGCGGGGAAGACTACTCCATGGAACTCAAGAATGTTGTAGGATCATTTAAAGGTGAGTCCGTCTCTGATGGTTGTTTTCACCAAAACTGAATAGAATTACCGTCGCAGGGCTGCCTGATATCGAGCGCGTCATCTCGCGTATTCATGCTGGATCTTCAACGATTCTCGCCTTCCTAAGCGCTCTGGATGCTTTTGATCTAATATGGGTATGTGTTATTCGTACACACCAAATCACAGACAAACTAACTCTCTTCTACAGGACTTGATTCTCCGGTTACAGCCAGTGGTGAGCAATTTGCGAAGCAAGCGTCTCGAATTCCTGTTGACCGTCGGGAAGGGTTTTCCTGATATCTCCCCATACTTAGCTCATTTCTCACGAGCGTTCGACCGGGATCAAGCAAAAAGCGCACAGGTAGGCCTCCGCCTCTTTCTCATTGGAGGAATGCGACTCAGTGATGCTGTCCTTTGTCATTGGGAAAGCAATTGATACTGCGTCCCGGCGTGGATGAAGAATTTGATAAGGCGCAGGGTCAGGTAGACCAGATCATGCAAAGGCTAGACCAGCATCTCGAAGATGTCCAACAAATGACGGGCATAAGCGGTCTCACATATACCACCGTTCGCAATAAGGAATATCTTATTGGTACGTGTTCTGTTCTGTTCTGTTCGTGGATGATTCAATCTCTGACCATTTACATCAGAGATCGCCAAAACTCCTAAGAATGAGGCTGTGCTTAAGAAGCACAGAGCGGAGTTCATTCCAATAAATGACACCAAGAATGTCGGCCGGTATTGGACACCTACCATATCAACCCTCATGAACGAGCTTGAAAAGGCTCGAACAGAGCTTGAACGTAAGTACCTCGCCCTGTGATCAAATAGTGTGAACTTATCTTGAGCTCATCTGCAGGCTGCCGACTTGGTTTATTCGCACGCAACCAGCAGAAGTTTTCAGCAAATCACCGTGAATGGTACCACTACTCACGCAGCGACGACTAGTTTAGCATCTGCTCATGATCCTGTCTCTTCTTCACCAGGTGTCTAGCAGTAGCATGCATTGCTGAAATAGATTGTTTGCACTCTCTTGCCGTCACTAGCTCTTCTCTCGGAGGTACGAGTATTTAAGTTTATGAGTGACACGATTGGACTACTTACTCCTTCGTTCCCAGAGCCCGTGTGCCGTCCCCAGTTCTTTGCCTCCGAGAAGCCGTTCTTTGAGGCCGAAGATATGCGTCATCCGTGCATCAGTCCAAAGTTAGGCAGCGAGTTCATACCTAATACGATATGCCTTGGCCATCCGCATCAACCTCTCATCCTCCTAACAGGTACTTTGCTTTTGCTGTGAACATGCGCAGCGAGAGGTACTCATCGAAGCACAACCAGGTCCCAATATGGGCGGCAAGTCGACGCTGTTGCGAGAGACTTGTATTTTGGCCATCATGGCTCAGATGGGCTGTTTCTTGCCCGCATCATCATGCCGGCTCAGCCCCGTCGATCGTATTTTCACTCGTATCGGTATGAGGTCCTTTCAAGATCACTGGAACGGGTTATCTGAAGCACACATTCAGGTGCCAATGATAACATCATGGCCGGCCAGAGTACCTTCATGATTGAATTGCAGGAGACTGCAAGTATACTTCGACATGCAACCTCTTCATCCCTGGTCATTCTCGACGAATTAGGACGAGGCACAGCCACCTTTGATGGGTAAGTACCAGCCCTGGTTGTGATCAATTCCTCGGTACCTAACTCATGTGCACGATAGTTACTCTATTGCGTTTTCAGTGTTGGAGCACTTATCACGGAAAGTGGGATGTCGCACTCTCTTCTCCACTCACTACCACATGCTCACAGAAGAAGTCGTTAACAACCCAAATATCGCCCTCAAGCACATGTCCTGCCTCATTGATGAGCAACGGTACCCACACACTCTTCTATACGCAGAGATGATTGTACTTATTCTGATGCATGATTTTCAAATTGGTAACAGGAAAGAAGTAACCTTCTTGTATAAAATGGCTGATGGGGTGTGTCCAAAGAGCTACGGCATGAATGTTGCCCGGATGGCGGTACCCTCTGGCCTCCTTTGCTTCAGTTTTGTCTTTGGGCTCTCGTTGATAATGTGATGGTTGCAGGGAGTGAATGAGGAAATAGTGAAGACAGCAGAGAAGATAGCGAGTAAGTTTGAGGGCGAACTTACAATTAACCTCGAACGTATGCGTGCCATGGAGGACGAACATGTGAGCGATGACGCCACCGAACAGGAGGAATGCGAGAGTCAGCAAGAGGAGAGGGTGCAAGTGAATGACCCCAGCTTAACCGAGGATGAGGCTTCGCGCGTGAAAGAGTTAGCAAGCCTACTGCGCGATGAGGGAGCCTCGACTCCAAGTCGAATGACCTCGTTCGCCCGCCTCGTCGGGCTGTGGTCGCAAGACTGATTCTTCTTGGTACCTGCACCTTTGTATTTTGTACACTTATCCCAACAGAGGTGCTGTGCAGGACAGAGTATATTGATATGTACGAATGAACCTTGCACCAAAGACAACTTACTGGCCAGTGAAGAGGTCCTCTTTGCCCGCGTACTTGGTCTTATCGTCAGGCCCACGGCGGTACTGAACCGTGTCGCGCTCCTGATGATAGTTCACCTTGCCGGCGTGTCCCTTCAGGCCGCCCTTCCTGCCAGGATCCACGGGGAAGGCGATGTGCTCTCCCTGCGCTTTGGCCAAGTCCACCTTGGTGTCCGGCGTCACCTCCGCGCCAACTGTACAGGACGGTTTGGTTAGTGATGAGTGGCGAACTTGCCTACATAAAGAGGATAGGTACGCCGCAGTGGAATGCCTTTGTTAAGGGCATCCTGCGCGGACTGTACAGAGCCTCGGGGCATTTGCTGGGCCATGCTGATGTTCTCTATCTAGTATCGAATACTGAAAGCGTGTCTTGTACAGGTCAAGTGTATGCTGGGTGTATGGTGTACGGCAGCTGCTACCCACCCAGTTTACCCCTGACTTGTACGACCTGCATTCCTGGCTCAAGTGGACGAACTTCCTTAGAAAAGCGGAATGGTGTGCGATGCCAGAGCATCGAAAAGTTGATGATGAATGTCGGATCTGACTTGATCGTCTGTGACGGACAACCTGTGCTTTCCGTAAGTCGAAACACAATAACGAAATTATTTCAATTTACCTGAAACCGCGAGATTGCTTTCTTTCTTTCTTCTGGGACGGGAGCAAAGTGGCAGAAAGGCTGTTTGCGTCCCACAAGTCAAGGGGATAGGAATGAAGTACTTAGTGCGGACTGAAGGAGGAAGAAAGCATTCTAGACTTAAGAGGATCCTCGCTCCAAACAGGGCGAGTTGGCAGTCTCAATTTGACACCCTGCGCTTTCTCCCGGGAGCGTGGGGGACGCGAGGCTGCCGCCCATCAATAAACAACAAATATCTCGTACATCAGTGGTGCTCTTGTTATCGACAACGGTTCGGGCATGTGCAAGGCCGGTTTCGCCGGCGACGATGCCCCCCGCGCTGTGTTACCCTCCATCGTCGGTCGTCCCCGCCACACCGGCGTGATGGTCGGTATGGGGTCAGAAGGACTCGTACGTCGGTCGACCAGTATACCAAGCGGGGTATCCTCACCCTCAAGTACCCATTATCTCAAGTAAGAATAAAAATAAAGTTCCAAACTTTTCCGTCGGAGAAAAGTCAAAACAATTAATATCACAATGTTTGTGTTGAGGCCGAGCGGTTTCCTAACTTTTTCATCGGCCAAGGAATGGATGTGGTGGAAGAGAAGGTGTTCGCAGCCTGGCGAAGGGCCCAAGGGTCAAGCCTGAAGCCGCATCGAGAAGACCAATACCGCTGCGTGGGGAGAGCAGCCAGAAGACTTCTAGCGCACCTGTATGCCGGGAAGGACGATGATGGCGTGTCCTCCTTCTCTCCCGCTGTCACGGATGAGCAGCTGTGGGAGTGGCTCTTCATTGCACCTCCTCCTCATGCATGTCTTTCCTTCCTTGATAATGAGCAAGGTAAGTGGTGCACGTCATTTCCATCCGGCACTGGGCCAGTTAGGAGTTAAAGGTGAAGGTGATGCATGCAGAAGCGATGACCGGCCGTAAGGCAGCAATAGACGATGGTGAAGATCGTTTGCTCATCTTCAACGCAATCGGGTTGGAGATGGCCACAAAGGCGCCTCATGACTTGCGTACGGATACTGTCGGCTCGGCCCTGCTGCGGGCTCTGCGAAGGCTTAGCCATGCGCCTTCGTTGACTCACAGCAGAACAACAATCAAGCGGATGACACGGGCCTTGCGAAATGCCCTGCATGCTCTACTGTTACATCATGGTATCTTGCAGCGTCCGTTACGATTCTTGAACGCTTGAAGTATTGACCGAGTGTCCCGTTAGTTGGCGAAGAAGGCTTTTCTGCTTTCCGTGAAGTCCTTCTGTCCACCGACCCTGATCTGGTGCTTGGTACGTGGTGTTTGATTCCAGTTGAGCAGCTTCGAGACTTCGCACTCATATCAGTGATGCAAGTGGGTTTGCATGTGGTTTGCGGCGAGTCCAACTTGATGGAAGTCCTGCTGCCAGATATAATAGATCTCACTCAGCACCCAGACGAGCGAGTACGCCGAGCTGCGATCAATGTTCTATCGTACTATCCTCCACGACTACGTAGCATTAGCAGTACTCAGATAGCACAGGTAGGTTGGCGATCAACATCAGGTCCTATCATTCTTATCTCCCATTGCGCAGGTTCTGGTTGATGTATGTCGTCAGGACACCAGCGCCAGTGTGCGAACTGCTGCCTTTCACTGTTTGAGCAACTTCATTGGATGGTTCCCTAAAGACGAGCTGCTTTCAACCATATTGAATGGAGTTGAGGTTCGTACGCTTGGTTCGGTTTAGCTGAGCAGTGTGGCTAACTTGCGTCTATCCCAGGATAAGGATCCACACATCGCGACTGCGGCAACACAAGCATTGAGAGTGGGGCTTCGACATTCCCTTCTTCGTATACCTCCGACGAATACAAAGTACATATCGTCTTCTCCTTGGTGTGCGCTATCTCTCTCTCTGACCCTGCGCTCTGCAGATTGGCTGACGTGCTGGCCGATAACGTCATGAATGACACCCGACCAACGAGCCTGATTGCTTTGGCCACCGACTGTATCCTCGCAAACTGGACCGACTGCAAAGCTTCTTTCCCCGAGCTCCCTCTCGACCTACAGGACTTGATACACAGGCACTCTCTTGCTGAGTTCCGTACGTACGCAGTGTTTGTTTAGACCCGCGCCCACGGAATGCTCATTAATGTGGGCCTACCACGAGCAGTTCTGTGGTGGCCTATTGAGAACACGGACAAGACTCCCGCCAGCCTTGCTCACATCCAGGACTACGTTGGAAACCGCTACCACAACGGCAAAGGACCTCTCCGAGCAGAAACTGTGGCTTGCATCTCTTCCTTGTGCACAATTCGAGACCCATGGCAGCCCACATGGTACAATACACTGATCAATGCTGCATGCAATCGATTGAAGCACAATGATGATTGGCAGAAACGGTACCGGTCTTCTTGTTGAGGATGGCGCACTGGATGCTGACTTGCCTAACTAAAAGGGAGAGTGGAATGTTTCTGCTGGGAGCGCTTGCCGGGAGTTCTCCTTTCGGTGGGCCACCTGATCCAGTGTGGAACAACGTCAAGGAATGCATGTGGCATCCAAAGGTACCCAGAGGAATACAACGCCTTGTTGAGTCTGACTTACACGCGCGCTATGTTGAATCTGCAGGTTCATGTGAGAGCCATCAGCTACTGGGCTCTCAGCCGGCTTCTAATTCACCAAGCCCGCATGAAGCCCGACCCGGCTTACAACCACACGTCAAAGCCCAGCCAAACACTACTATCTATGTTTCGTGAGCGTATACACGACGAACGACACTCTATGGCGAAGGTAGTGGCCGTGGTGGCATTGGCCAAGTGCCTGACTTCTGGTTGCATAGAGTCAGCATCGCTCGCACTTACTAAGCTGGCGGTTGATTCCATCATCGCAATCACCAATGACCAACTAGCAGTACCAAACACCCCAATCCATGAAAGGGGTGTCACCTCACCATTGACCACCTCACTAGATTCCAGAAGCTCGCGATCAAGTGTTGATGCCACTGTTGATGGAAATGCTCAGCCAACTATTCCAGAGCGCCAATTCAAGTACGTCCGCTGCTTTCAATGAGGTTGGTATTCAATTGGTAAACATCTGTTCTGCAGTGTTTCTCGTTCGAGGCACAGCCGATTTTACAGCGTATGCACTCGTGGGAAGCGTTGCCATTGTTGAACGGCTACCTCCCGAGCAGATCCCCAACTCGACCTCCCTTACGGTCATTGAGAGCATTCCGAGCTGGATTGCGGGAGGTACAATCACCTCACCCAAGATCAACTGCCTGATTGACGTGGTTGGTTTGCAGCTCAGAACAAGTTTATGCCGTACGTCGAACGCCTTTGCAATGTACTCCAGCGAGAGATCAAGTGGTTGCATCAGCTTGGCGGGGCGCACCTACGAAAGTACTCTGAATCGGCTGTTGGCGTGCTCTGGCCGGAGGAGACACAATGGATACTCGACGGCTTGCAAGTCTCATTTGCAGCAGTGAGTGAGATGCTGGCTCGGCAGTTTCGCCTGTTTCCAGCGATATCATGCTTGGATCTCATTGAGGCCTCATTGTTGGTTCTGGAGGTACATCTCTTCCTGTCATCCTGAGGGTCGTGATCACTTAACGCAAAAACTGACTGTGGTTGTAGATAACTATGAACTCTGATTGCCTGAAGACCAAGGAAGCCGCCTCTGCCGCCGTCAAACTACTCAGCGATCTTGCTATCTTCGCTTCAAACGAGTTGATACAAGCGGGAACAGCCTCAGAGACCATTCGCAACGCCCTGCAAACAGTCATCCTCGATGCTGTCGATGATGCCCAGATTGGCTCCCTGCTTCTCCCCACCATTGGTAAATCTGAAGTCAGCACATGAATCAAGAGTCTTCTTACATTCGTTGTAACGTGTGGTGGCAGGCAAACTGGCTCTGTACACACCATCCATCCTCGACTCCGAATGGGTCGCATCCCTCACTACCCGACTTGGGAAAGGACTGAGAAGCGACCTGGGTCTCCTGGTGCTTGACGTGGGCCGACACTTTCCCGAATCGGTGTCCCCCTTGCTATGGGCCAACTTCGTCGATATGCAGTTCTGCGCATTCACCAACTTCAGCTGGGAGCTCAACGAAAAGCTGGAGCGGCTGACCGGATGGATCAACCTCATGATAGTTCACGCCTGCGAGTTGCAGCAAAAACCCAAGGAAGCGGTGGGCCTGTTCTTGGGCCTTGTGCACCTTCTGGTCAACTCCAATCCCCAGATCTGCAACCTGACTGACCAATGCCAGCTACGAAAGAGCCTGCACACCCTGATTGCCTCCGTCTTCACGCGCCAGATGACATCTGCTCTGGCGACAGTGGACATGCGCGGCATGGTGCTGCTGTGGCAAACTTCACTGGAGTTTCAGCGCGTCATGGAACTCCTGACGCAGGTACTCCCTCCGGAGCATCCGCTTATGCCCCTTTTCGAATCCCTGCGGCCCACGAATACAAGGTTGTAGTGATCCCTCGTTCACTGCATGCTGCTCATCCATGATTTGGTACACTTGCTTTTTCATTTCGTCGTACGTCTTCATTAACACTACTCACGGCTCTGGTTGTAGCTTGACGCGCTGCAAAAGGTTGATCCAATCGTTCTTCTCCTTCTCCGTCGCCGCCTGGTGTGGGCAGGTGCAGATGAGTTATAGGTCCGATTGGGAGTCGAGATGAGGATAAGGCTTACCTGAAGAATGTATGTCCTTTTGGTCATCTTTACTCCAAACTCATTGTCAGTTCCATCAACGACATCAAAGTAGCTGTTCAGCTTAATCGACCCGCAGGCCTCTGACTTGTCCTGAAGGAGCACACGCCATCGTTATCCTCCCATACTCATCCAAAGGCAGAACAGAGGAAGTCGAACCTTAGAATCGCGGAAGTAAACAAGGACATTGCCCCGCAGCTCGAACCATCGTCTCTGCCATCTCTTATGGAAGGCGGGACTTCTCTTCGAGAGCCATCCCTGGTGCGTAAGGTACACGGCCTCGCTAGTCTCGGGCACGTTGCGGGCCTTCCTACTGTAGGCACCGTTGGCGTCATAGTGGCCATCTTCGAATCCCTCATCGGAATCATATCCATCTCGGCGGCCACGTCCGCGGCGGCCTTCATCGTCGTATCTGCGGCTCTTGCCTCCACTGCCACCTCCCGTATTTCTGCGCACATTCACGACCGCAAGATCATCGTCACTGTCCGTGTCACTATATCTTCTGCGTCTCGCTGGGCTCCTGCTGCGGCTCCTGGCTCTCGGGCTCGGACTGCGACTGCGGCTTCTGGGTGCACGCTTGGCCCAATCTCCGCTGCGGCTGCGGCTGCGACTCCTGCTACGACTGCGACTGCGGCTCCTTGCTCGCCCGCGATTTGGACTGGGACTTGGGCTTCGGCTCCAACTGCGACTGCGACTGCGACTGCGAGAACGGCGCCCACGTCCCTTTCCTTGACGGTAGTCGTAGTCGTCATCGTATCTGGGAATGACAGTCATCGGCTTGCTCCAATTCGAGCTCATCTCCCTCTTCAATCTTGATGCAGCTGGTGGTCGCAATTCAGAGTAGAATGAGTTCATCAATGAAGCACCAAGAAGTGAGAGCCGTACGCATGTCATACTCCTTTTCTTCCATCTCCTCGCGCTGCTTCTTTTCCTTCAACAAAAGGAACCGGATGAGGTCTGTACAATGTAGCATCTCCAGCGGAACCTGCACGAGTACGGGTAGCACGTGAGTAAATAGAGAACTTGAAAGCGCTGGAACAGCACATCACCTTATTTTCGTTGATGACCCATACACCATTCTCACCCTGCTTTTCGTTCATCAGCTCGATCACAGCATCGACCGATGTGTTAGGGACGCAGAACACTGGCGCAGGGACCGGTTGCTGATGAAGAACACGTGAGTTAGAAGAGCCACATGCATTCAACAGCACCTTGTGACAACAGATAGGTACCTTGGTAAGCTCCAAGAATTCGAATACATTCATATCCAACGTGTTACAGTTGTACCGATTCAAGCCCTAAAAGGAACAGATGGTTAAGCTAGCACTGCCACGTTCAAGAATTAAATGCTGGAGAACTTACTCTTAGACAAGAGATGCTGAAGGTGGTGAGTAAGGCCCCGGCGTTGTCAGTGATTGCCACCATAGGGCATTTCTTTTTGACCATCAGAGTGAGCAATTCCACCACCTTAGTGTTCTGTGGTGCCATTGTTGAATTGGTTGTGAGGTAGCGGAGGTAATTGACACTTGTGCCACGTAGAGTGGACATGAATCTCCTCGTGTTCTGTTTGAGGAACCAGAGAACCGAGCTCTGTTTCAGCGCTTTGCCTCCAGCACGGTCCGCAGCTCCTATAGAAAGCCTGTGTCAACAATCCATCATAGATAGCCGTCCTCATTCATCACAGGAAGGTTCAGATTGTTCAGTACCAACAGGAAATTGCTGCACTTCTTTGTTAAGCACTTTGACCACAGACGACAGCCTGTCCCGAGGGCCAACGCTGGACTGATACCAGGAAGGCCGGTACTTGTTGTTGCCTGTTATGTCGATCAACGTGGTGAGCATGAGGACATCCCAGGCAATCATGATGATAACGCACTGTTCAGCACGTCTTGGACTGTGTGCGTGGTCATGATTTCGCCCATCTTCGAAAGCAGATCCTCCTTCGACGCCTGAAGCGCGCGAGTGAGAAGATAGGCAACTGTGTGGAGAGATTTGTGTTTTGTCAGCTCCCGGTCATCAACCATAACTTTTATGAAGGGAGTGCCGTACTGACGTCGTAGATATCGATCATCTTGTCCATCTTACCATCAATGGTTCGGACAGGAATAGAAGTAAACCTGAACTCACCCAACAGCTTTCATTAACCGAGTTAGCGCGGTCATACTTGAGAATCCTGCTAGCAAGGACAAGACGTACCTGAAGGGCCGTCTCGACCTTTTCTGTGCACTCCACAGTGATAACGTCAGTCGCCAGGGACGCAGCTGTGGTTTCCTCCAATAGGTCTGTCAACGGAGTGCACTCGACGCGTACCCTGTTGACACCAACTCATGAGATGAGGTGAATAGGACTCAAGATGAGCCGCAGCGTACCTGGGGGCTTGCTTTTCAGATGTTCTGAAATACTCTTGGCTGACACCTCCTCGACCCAGTGTTGTTGCACGAGCGTCTCGTTCATCTGCCTCGCCACGATCCTTATCGCGGCCTTCGTTGTCTCCTCGATTCTTACGCTCAAGGCTCTGTCCCCTCTTCTTCCGTTCACCGTCGTTCCGTTCTCGCTCTCGGCCCCTCTCCCCGCGTCCGGCAGCCGAGCGGCGGCCATCCCTGAGCCATCGCTCACTGCTTCCCACAGCAGCGACGGCCCCGCGATATCCACCATCAGCTCGCCTGTCCTGTGGGTCACCTGGATTGATGCTGCTGGTACGGGCGACGTAGAAGCTCTCGCTCTTCCCTCTCGCTCGCGTACGAGTCAGGCGCTCGTCGAAATCGTCCCTCGGTCGGGAGGCTCCAGCTGATGGCGCAACAGCACTACGCTTGAGCTCCAACTCCTTGAGCATACGAAGGAGCTGCACCTCCTTCTCCAGGTTCCTGACATAGTGCTCATCGTGTTCGGCCATCTTCTTCTTCTTCTTATTTCCTCGTCCTTTCTATTTATGCCGGATCCAGATCAGATGAATGTAGGTCTGATAATATGAGAAGAAGACTTGTGTGGAGTGACAAGTCCTCTTCGACTTCGTCGGTGGAGCCTGAAGCGTGGTGGTGTCGTTACGCTGCCCTTGGAGGGTCCTCACACCAAAACAACAGTACACAACGACTCCCTCCCAACTGTAAGCTATCCCTATTCGTTAAAAAGGAAGGAATCCTTATTTCGACACCTGTCGTCCCTTATCTCTGAGTCGGTGATCGCCCGGGTAATTTCCTCTTATTTTTAATTCGGCATAAATCATAACCAAAGGAAATGAACCTTCTGTCATTTTTATTTTATTAAACTAAAAATATAGAGGCAAGATCTATTTCTGGTACCTGTACATGGCTTTCCACACTTTCTTTTTGGCCAAGGCGTGTTTGTTTTACGGACCGCGCACTGCATTCTTTGACTGATTTCGAAATTTTCAAGTTGGCCCAAAACTGCATTTGCGAAATACATCATGCATTTCGAAATTTGTTATTGATTTCGACAAATAGTTACGAGCCGTTGAAGAATTGAGGGCGAAAAGATTGGAAGAGATCTTGAGGACAGAGAAGAAGATGAGCAGGATGCACCCACGGGACAGGTCGCCCCCGGGATCACCCACCTCCCCGACCCGACCTCGTGCGAGCTCTTCCCCGCTGGCTGCTGGTGGTGGGGCCGCATGGCCCAGCACGAGCGGCGATCACCTCGCCCCATCCGCGCCATCATCTCTACTCGCTGGCGGTGGTGCTGATCGTGATCGTGATGAGGGAGGATCGACCGCTCACACCTTACATCTGCCTTCTTCCTCTGAGATCCAGGCCAACATGACTGCTGCTGCTGCCTCTTCGACGACGCCCCTGCCTCGACCCCACCGACCGCTGGGCGAGTCGCCGCCACCACCACCGTCCTCCTCCTCCACCACGTCCTCGTCTTCGCAGCAGCAACAGCAGCAGCGAGACCATCATCACCATCATCACCAACATGCCCAGCAGCGTGACCACCACCACCATCACCGCCGTCACGCGCGTGGCGGCAGTGGTGGCGGAGGTGACGAGGACGAGCCCGGGCTGGGCATGGCGGGTGGTGGCGGTGGCGGCAGCGGTGAGGCCAACGGTGCCGCGCAGACATCGTCGTCATCGGCGACCTACGTTGGGCAGCTCAACGAACAGAACAAATTCCACGGGATGGGCAGTATTGTGTGGCCGGACGGACGCAAGTTCTTTGGTCAGTGGCGGGACGGCGTCATCGATGGAACCGGACACATGCGATGGGAAGACGGTTCGGCATACAAGGGCGAATTCAAGGACGGCCTGGTAGCTCTTTCTTATTCTGTGCAAAGAAGAAACAGTTCACATTGCTGATGGTTGTGTATGTGTGCAGAGGGAAGGCAAGGGAGTTCACACGTTTGCTGACGGCGGAGTGTACTCAGGAATGTTCAAGGAGGGCAAACGGCACGGGTGGGGCCGAAGAGTCTACGCTGATGGCCGTATCTACGAAGGTAACATGCGCCCAGCTTGACTATCTGTGGTAGAAGCTCACACTCGTGAGAATTACAGGTGAATATAGAGAGGAACTTCAAGAAGGAATGGGAACGATGCAATGGCCCGACGGAAGCGAATACAAGGTAATCAATAACGAGCAGCGAGTACCAAGGAAGGTCATCTGATTCCTCCGGTTTTGTACATTAGGGAGCGTTTAAGCAGGGCAGGAAGCATGGATATGGGCGAATGTATTGGGCACATAATGGCGAAACGTATGAGGGTGATTGGTATCAAGATATGAGGTACATCACTAGCCGATGGGGGCCGATGGGGGCGGCACCTTGACAATTTCTTGCCTCAACATCACACATGGGCACGCAGACATGGACAAGGAGTGCGTACCTACACTGATGGCAGAATGTATAAAGGTTCCTATTACAAAAACCTGCAACATGGGCTGGTACGCTCGCTCCGTTTCACTCTAGCTCATGTAATGCTGCTGATCTTGGAGAACACTAGGGTGAGCTGAAGAACGCCGATAACTCGACCTTTATGGGTAAATGGTATCAGGGCAAGAAGCACGGGGAAGGCTTGCTTATAGATAAAGACGGAACTCCAAGTGTAGAGGTTCACCTATCCAGCCTGTACACTTTGGGTGACTTTCGCTGATGTTACGAATTACCATCATCATCACAGGTGTGGAATATGGGAACTTTAGTTCTGGAACGAAAGTTGGAAGGAACCAATCTTCGGAGCTCATTGCCCAGCTCACCGGCACTCGATATGTCTTCATTGGCGCGAGCACTGAGCGAAGAAGACGAACGGGGACGGAGTGGCGGGCAGAATCAAGAATGAACGAAGCGTGTTGCTTACCACTTCCAGGCATCAAGGTCCACATTGCCACCGGAAATGACCACACATATCCGGCGTACGTCGGGCTGGCTCCTTCGAAACTCTTCGCTCAACACGGCTGCCAGAGGTACCGCTCCGCTCGGTTCCACGACCACCTTCATCCGCTCCCACAGTAGTCTTCGAATTGTACAAATAGAATTCCATAAGCTGATACGCCAGCAGAAGTACATGGGCAAGCATGAGTGAGTACCGCATAGCAGCCTTGATCTCATCCTCAGTGACGGTGAAGATGGCGTCTACGTGGTCTCTTATCACTGGCCACGTCAGACTGCCCAAACCGGTACGTAGACCATCGGCTATGGTCGAGGTGCCGGTCTGAGGAATCAACTGCCCTGCTTGCTTCGATCTTGCGTTTGGTTAAGAAAGGTAAGTTACTGGCCTCCATACTACAATAACGAGGGAGCCAATGTACTGGTAAGCGTCGTCACCATCCTTGGGCTCTGCTCCAAACACCTTGATGCTCGGCTTCAGCGACTTGGCGGTAATGGCGATGCCCGACATCTATCAGAAGGCATGCTCGTTTTAAACACACTCTCGTGCAGGTCAACAAGAGCACAGTACCATGCCGCCACCGCCAATGGGTGCGATGATCGCGTCCAGCTCATCTACCTGGTCGAGTGCCTCCAGGGCTATCGTGCCTTGGCCAGCGATGATGTCCTAGATCATCCATAGTACACCATGTCAATTCTTAGATCATCCCTCTCTGCCCGGGCCGAGCATGTAAGAGATCAACTTACGGGGTTGTTATAAGGGTGGACGAATGCGGCGCCGGTCTCGGCCACAACCTTGTCCGCTGTTGTACGTGTGTAAGGCGACGAACACAACATTCATTCTTCCATCACTCCCCAGAATGAAGGAGGATAGTGGGTACCAGTCGGTTGGCGCGACTCGACTGTGGTACACTCGATCACCTGCGCGCCATAGCCCAGTACCGCGCGCTTCTTGACGGCAGGTGCCGAGATGGGCATCACAATGTAGGCCGGAATGCCGCGCATCTTGGCCGCCAGAGCCAATGCTGAAACGTCGCAGGATATATCGGCCCCGAGGTGGTGTCAGTTTGTGATGATAACAAGTGTGTGCGGGCAGTTCATGGTCAGTAAAGGCATGACGAAGAGGGACGCACCTTGGGCGTGGTTCCCGCTGCTGTGCGTGACGACTCCGTTTCGTGCCTGGTCTTCCGTGAGCTTGAAGACGGCATTGCTTGCGCCTCGTATCTTAAATGCGCCCACCTGCCACAAAATATTTAATAATTAAAACTATTTGATTTTAAATTTTGAAAAAAAAGGCAAAACATATGTGGTGTCAAAGAAAAGAAAACGACCTTTTGGAGGTTCTCACATTTGAAGAAGAGGCTACGGCCATCGGCGAGAGAGTCGATGGCGGCGCAGGTGAGCACCGGCGTACGGTGCGCCAGACCTGCGATACGCTCCGCTGCCTGCCGCACCTCTGCCAAACCCACCAGGGCCGCTGCTCCTCTGTCCTCCTCCGGCTGCTTGCTCTCCATTTCGCCAACTCTCCACACGGACCCGACGTTTTATCTTTAATTTTACCTTTTTCCGATATATTAAAATTCAGCAAAATGATTGGTTGAAAAAATTTTATAATGGATGCATTTATTCTGGACGACTTCACAGTTGTGTACACAATGTGCGAATAGCTTGTGTTCTCTTGGCGCGCTTAGCGTTTACTTGATACGGCGGACGCGAGCGAAGAAGACACCGTGCGGCTCGACGTAGGTAGAGAAACCGTTGTTGTAGGTTCCAATGTCCCTCCTCTCCCAGATGTCCCTCACCACGCACCGGGTGCCCGCCGGAATACCGAGCTCTTCCCACCTCACTGCGGAATGAAACAATGCATCAACAAGACGAAGACACCAAGAGTGTTTGGAGAAGAAGGTTGTTGGATGTAGCTGATACCTGGAATGGAGGCATGCCTAGAGGCACGGTTGAGTGCGAGCACGGCAACGTCGCCGCCGGCCAACGGACCTGCCCACACTTCAATGGACGAACCATCAAAGCTGGCATTCCAGACTTTGTGTCCCTGTTGGTGCAAGACGATAGGACAAAAAGTTCAGTTTGATGAGTGACAGCGCAAGGCTGAAGCTGCTGAACCTGAACACCGAGAGGATCTTGATTGATGGCGATAACTTCGGGGGCAGTCAGGATAGCCTTGACATGAGGCGGGATGTTACGGACGTCACAACTGAGCAAGATTATACAATCAGAAACAGAATCTAGCCCGCTTATTGGTTGAAGTACCCAATGAGGAGAGGCGCCTTGGCGATAGCCCAGAGCGAGAAGTGAGACTTATCTTCAGTCGGGGTGAGATGTCCATTACCCACTTCCATCTACGATTATATGAGCAGTGCATTCGTCTCAAGAAATGGAGAGGGAAACGAACAATGTCCGGATCATTCCAACCACCAGGACCAGCGTACTTCCACCAAGCATCGTTCTGATCAATGTTGGCCAGTACGCTATAAGAAAAGTAACAGGCAATAAGAATGTACTCGAATGGCAGTAAGAAAAGCATTCAATACCGGTTCCAGCTATTTCCTATGTCTCCCGTCGTGCGCCAGCTGTTTCCTACCATAGGAGCCCATGTGGCGGGATTGTCTACTCCCCATTCACACCTACATGATAGAGTGAGTGAAGATAAACTTAGCTGTGAAGGGAGGGACAAACACACAGTGAATAGAACATCTTGCGTCCAGTTGCATTAAGTGCATCCCTCATCACCGGATAACCTACACATATGGGCAGCGTAAGTAAAGAACACTGGGTTTCGTAAGTTTGCTGCGTACGTTTAAGCGGGGTGATGTTGTCATTGTAGCAATTGTCGTACTTGAGATAATCTACACCCCACGCAGCGTAGGACATAGCATCATTACGTTCATATCCCAGCGAGCCAGGACGTCCTGTACGAACATGACCACCAAGCTGTGAGTGATAGACCAAACGGAGCATGCGCAGCAATTCGCACTTTGGCAAGTCATCTCGCCGGCATCGGAGTAGAGACCGAACAGCAGGCCCTTCGAGTGAGCGTAATCCACGAGAGCGCGCATGCCGTTAGGGAAGGTCTTATTGTCCTCATGGATGAAGCCCTGGCTGTCGCGCCAGCCGGCCCAGCAGTCGTCGATATTCTGGGATGCGATTTGTCAGCACTCGCTTCTAATTGGCTAATTTCTCCTTACACTCCGAATATTATTGACAAATCAAAAAAAGGCTACATAAACATGATGGATAAAATTAACAAAATAAAATAAAAGGTGGACGGTACGATGTATTTGTAGCCAGCAGCGGCCAGGCCCGACGATACGAGGCCGTCGATGGACTGGCGGATGAGGTTCTCGTCGATGTTGCAAGCGAATTTGTTCCACGTGTTGAAGCTGTGTCCACAAGAAGCGTTAGTGGTGCACCTTGAGGGATGGAAAAGAAGGACAAAGAGAAAGAAGAAGAGGTACTGACCCCATCTGCGGGGTGCGACCTAGGCCATTCTCCAGACCGTGAGACACTGGGACGAAGAACCACGCCAGCGCGAGAAAGCACGAGGCCACCACTGCCGCTCGACCTGCAGCCATGTTGTGTGTGTGATGTAGTTGGGAAGAGCAAAAAGGATGTGAAGCGACGGCTTGGAAGATATGATAGACGGGTGTTATTGGTGGTTGGTCTAAATTGCAGTGGCATTCCCTATTCGCTGCCTTCTTCTGGGGCTGCCCAGTGACAGCGCACCGCGGCACTTAGGGCACAGCTTACTTGGATGAGACTGAAGGAGACGACACAGGTTCAAGCAAGGCTCCCGAGTTGATGAGATTCATTGTTTCCTCTATTCGCATGACCTAGCACGAGGAAAGACACCATCAGAGAAGCATGAACGGAGAGCTGCGCAGAAAAATGCGCTCTGTGGTACCCGAGCCTCCACGGCGGCCATCGCCATCTCGCGCCTGGCAAGCCGGAACTCAGCGTTGACAATGGCGTCGTCCAATTCGCTTAGGCGTGCCTCCCGCATGCGCCGATCGTCATTGAGTCGCAGCACCTACGCATAGTTTAGCCTCATCATCCATCATTCATCATTCACCATTCATCCTTCATCATCAGCATCGTGACGATGGAACATAGCACAGCAAGAAGCCGTCTTGGGCGAACTTACTTGTTTCTCAGCATCGAGCAATTGCATGTAGGGCATGACCAGCGGCGACGGCTGCCGCATGTGCATCATGTAGGGCGGCGGCTGCGGTCCACCACGAGGTCCGAACCTGTCGTGCCTGTAAAAAACAAACTATTTTTTGAATTCGAGATAAAATATAAATAGAAAAATCATAATATTGAATTTCTACCCAAGTATAAAAAGAGATTTAAGAATGAAAATCAAATCAATTGGTACCCCATAGGTGGAGGTGGCGGGTGAGCATCGCCTCGCTCCCTTATGCCAGGAGGAGGCGATGGGTAGCGCGGAGGTGGATCGTGGCTTCGATGCATTCGAAATCCGTTGTGTGGTTTTGCTAACGTTTGGGAGAATCGAAACTCTTTCCGAAACACACAAACCAGCCGGAAAAGAGGCGGACTGAAGTTCGTCAATAGACGATAACGCAGGACGGCCCTCGTCCTTACTCCAAGTTGTGATCATTGAGCCATTCTTTCTATACCAACCTTTGTTTGCGTACGCATGAGGTGTGTTACACGTTAGGAGTGCTATCCGTGCTGTCCGGTCGGTCACCAGTGGATGATCGTGTGGATAATGGCGGCTTGCCACCAAATCGCTCACCATCGCCCCGCTTGTAGACGCCTGGATTCGTCTGGAAGTAGTTGTGTACCAGCTTGCGTATCTTCTCGGCGTTGAATTCGCCTCTGCCCTTCTCCATGACTTTATGTGTCCACATTCGTGATAGATGCTTGAAGTCCTCCTGTTGCCTCCATTGGTTAGCACAGGTGAAGCACCATGACCAACAGCAGGAGGACTACCTTCGACGAAATACGCTTTTGCTTGTAATAGTATTCCAAGCACTGCACAACTTGCTTAGAGATTCTGGCCTTGAGCTCCTTTCGTCGCTTCTTCTCTCGCGCCTCTCGCTCCTCGCGTGCCTTCGGATCCTCTTCAAGCTAATAGAAAGTTAAGTTCATGCACTTCGATCTAACTATTGAGGCACTTTGTTGGCAGCGTACCCTTGCCTTCTCCTCCTCCCTCTTGCGTTTTCGCTCCTTCTCCTCGGCCTCACGGCGCTCCTTCTCCTTTTGCTCGACATCGCCACTCTGTGTCGTGGCAACACTTGGTGCCGGCGCGGGCGTAATTGCTGCACTGGAGGCTGGTGTAGAAACAACAGCGGCGGGCAGCGGGGTAGTAGGGAACTGGGGGAGATAAGGCTCGCTGGTAGGTGCGGGAGTTGAAGGAGTAGGCAAACTGCTTGCTGGGCTTTGCGCAGTGAGCTGCGTGAGAAGCGACGGAAGTACGGTCACTGGTGCACTGGAGCTTGCAGTTGGGTAGGCCGATGTGGTCGTAGCGGATGTAACTGTATCGCTAGCTTGAGCGCTGGATACAGTGGAAGTTGGAGTGAATGAAGCTGTAAGGCTCGCACCTGCAGAGGGAAGAGCTGATGTAGGAGTAGACATCGCTTGCTGTCGAGGTACGGGTGGAGTCCTTCTATGTCTCCAACCTCTACTGCGATTCCAGTTGCGACGATAACTCCTATCGCGGCTGCGGCTGCGGCTTCGGCTTCGACTGCGGCTTCGGCTAGGGCTGCGGCTTGGGCTGCGGCTCCTGCTACGGCTGCTTCGGCTTGGACTACGGCTCCTGCTTCGACTCCAGCTGCGACTTCTGCTGCGGCTTCGGCTCCTGCTGCGGCTTCGTCTGCGTTTTCTGTCTCGGCCTCTCGACCGACTTCGATCACCACTTCGGTCTCTGCCTCTACCACTATCTCGGCTTCGATTTCTGTCCTTTCGGTCCCTATCACGACCACGATGGCGGTCTCCGTCCCGGCTGCTCTCCTTGATGTCATATGAGCTTCCGCGATGAGGTGGCGTCCTGGCTCCTGGATCCGAGCTCTATGAAGACGATGTTAGTAACTCCGCAACAGATTCTAGTATACTGGCTCTGCTGCACCTTGACAGTGCTGATGGTGCTCGATAGTCGCGGAGCCTGAGCAGACGGGAGCAGACCCGCCTGCTGTCGGGCAAGCAATGATTGAGTGGCCTCAGGCGTCATCTGTTGCACTTGCACCTGTGGCGGCTGAACATACTGCGTGTCTTGTTGCGGCTGGACATGGGTCTGCTGCTGAAGCGTTTGTCCAAGCACAGGCTGGGCTGGGGGAAACGAATACTGTATGCGTGGAGCGGGGGATTCGGATTTCTGCGAGTAGAACGGCGCCGAACCGCGATCCAGCCCGTAGGGAGATGGTGCGAATGTTGGAGGAGGAGTGTTAAGAGTCTGTCCAGCGGACGCTATCGCAGCAGCAAGGAATGCTGGCAATGGTGCCGTAGCTGGCTTGTCAAGCTCCTTACGTGGAGACTCAATCGCAGTAGGTAGCTCAGTCCGTGGTGGAGTAGAGGGAGGCGAGGGTTCCTTTGATGAATGCGCGTTGATAAGGGACACAGTCACATCTTGTAGATAGTAAAGAAGGCATACCCGCGGGGGCAGACGCTGCTCGACAGGTGGCAGCTTGGTCTTCAGCTTCTCTCCGAACTTGGAAACCCTGCGCTGCGGTAGAGCAGAGGGAACATATATTGGCTCTTCTACTCGCTTCTCCGGCTCCCTCTCCCATCTGATTGAAGGCCAGTAGGTAAGTGCTTTCAGTCGTTTCAAAGCAACCAAAGTGGGATCAATGTACTGTGTGTCTTGAATTTCAGACCAAACCTTCTCTCTATCAAAGCCCTTTACGAACAAAAGTTAACAAAATTGGCAAGTGAAGATGAGTGGAGATCACGAGGAATACCGCTTTCCGTTCGAGGGCGTCCCATTCTTTGGGCTTACGCTTCTCTTTTTCGCGTCGCAACTCCCGCTCCTGCTCCTCTTGTTTCCACTGCTGTCGCAACTTTTCCTTCTTCTTTCGCTGCTTTTCGGCTGCGCTATCCTCCTCTTCCTCGTGTTGCAACATTCCACTCCGGCCTCTACCTCGCCGTTTCTCAGTTTTTCGTTCCTGTGTATCCTCCGTCGCTACTACATCTTCCTTAACATCCTCCGCGCTCTCTTTACGGTCCTCATTACTTTCTACTTCCTCACTTTCGCTTTCTTCTTGAGGACTGCGCTGGCTTCGACGTCGTAATCGCCGAGTGCGCCTTGTCTTGGGTTTTTTCAGTGGCGACACTTCAAAGGTGACATCGACCTCTCCTTCTCCTTCGCCACCACTCTTATCGCTGTCTTGTTTCTCGCCTTCCTCTGGCATGTTGACATCGTCCCCTTCTCTATGTGATTTACCTTTCTTCGCTTTGGCCTCCTTTTTGTTCTTCTTCGCACTTCGCTCGTCCTCCTTTTTCAATGCAGGCTCTTCTTTTGGCTCTTTTATAGGCGGCTCCTCCTTCACGGGCATCTGCCATTTGCTGGCTTCATTCAATTCCTCATCGCTGTCATCGCTATCCAGTTCCGATGATGAGTATCGATCGTTAGACGGTTTTACCTCCTGCTTTCTCCTTCCTCGACCTCTCTTGGCCTTTTCCTTACCCTTATCCTTATCGGTAGATTTCCTCTTCATTCTCTTCGCTTTGGTGGCCTTACCCTTTTCCTTGTCATCGTCTATCGTCTTTCGTTTGCGACTCGCACTGAGGCTCTGCCTCTTGGGCTTAGCTCTGCCCTCCGCTTTGGATTCTGTTGGCTTCTGTAATAGGACAGAGAGGCGCATGAAGTCAGCTACATTCTGAAGGAAAGGGACGTGAGAATAGAGGCGCACCGTATCTAAATCGAGTATTCGACGAAGATACTGTTCCGTTAGCGCCGCACTGAGGCAGGGGGCAACATGAGTTTCGATCTTAGTGAAGATAATAGAGGGGGGAAGGTATATGTTCAAAAAACTGTATGTAGGATGGTACCTTTCCTCATCGGTGACAGGATAGAACTCCTCGACCACTGTAACCATTCCTACGGTGGGCTGGCTTGCATCTGTAACCGCCATACAATCTGCGTCCGCCCCCGTATCCGTCGGCTCTTTCTTGACGGATGAGCTGAGAAGCCCTAGTATTCGCTCCTCAATGATCTCCTCGACCAACTGTTCATCTTCCTTCAGCGTGCGCTCCGCACTCTCGTTCTGAACACGAACTTCTACAATGTCCACCACTTCCACCACCTCCTCCACTACCGCTGTTTTCGTCTTCGCTCCGCCCCTAACGCTTTGTCGCTTCTTCTTTTTCTCTTCCCCTTCGTTCTGGTCGGCGTCTTCTTCCTTCTTGAGTTTACTAGCAATACCCTTCTTCCGTCGTCCTGACAGAGTCGATGCTTTCTTTCCTTTCGTTTTCTTTTCGTCATCTTCGTCCATATCGTCCTTGGGTTTGTCGTCGTCTTCATCCTTCGTCTTCTCGTCCTCACCCTCTACTTTCATGACCTCTTCTGCTTCCTTCTTCGGGCTTTGTTCATCTGTAGAAGTCAGCTTTGATTCGCCGTTCGCGGTCTTATCTGCGACTTGGCTGCTCGGGAGGTCTATCACCATTGAATTGCCGTTATCACTGCCGGCCTCAGGCTCTCTCCTCGCATCAGCCGTGCTTCCCTCTTCGCCAGTTCGTCCAGCTCGTTCAACTTCCATAGCCGCCGATGTCTCCCCATCGGGTTTTATGGCAACTCCGTTAGCTTGTCTTTCGTTGGAGTCGGCTGCCGTAGGAGGCTGTTCTCCAGGTGCAGCTACCGCTGACGCGGATGACGAGGCGGATTGAGAGTGTCGTACAGCCGACTGCCCACTTTCGCCGTTCGTTTGTGGAGCTTCGCCCGACGTTGCCTGCCGATGCTGCAACATCTTCTTGAGTAGCTGATGAGTCGACGAGGACTCCGCCGACGTGGCAGGCCCATCACCTACAGACCCTCGACGGGTAGCGACGTCGTTGGCATCAGTAACGTCCATATCTGCACGTACGAGCCAACGGCCTCACAGGCCCTGTGGCACACGAAAATAGAAACTGTATCCAGCCAATCCTCTCCGTCTCTTCTGTTTAAACAACAAACGAGCTGTCAGTATATATGATGAGCGCAAAAACTAGTCCTCTACACAACAGAATATCCAACAATTAATTGAAACGAAACATAAAATTAAAATCAAAAGATCCTCCCGGAGGCATTGAATTCCAATCATCTTTGAAAAATTTAAATGGCAGATGTCTTGGTGGGGCTATAAGTTGGGCGGATGCATGATTAATGTGGGGAATGGCGTACCAACCACAGATGTGATGAAATTCGCGTAGAGCGATGAGTGTATAAATTAATTAATTGTCGCGCCAGCGATTCGATTTGGCCGGTGGTGATTCACGAGGCTGCTCTCTTCCGTATCTTCAACGCGTCTGATGTCCCCACAGCACACGATTTGATGGGCTAATCCCCCCTTGTAGCACAATCCTCTACACGCACAAAACAAAAACGAGTTTCTTTTCTTGGTGCAGGTAATGGAAATGAAAGGAAAAGGATTTTCCTTAACATATGGAAATTAGGAAGAAATATAATTTCCTTTCTTCTAATTCATTTATTTGTTCTTGCGGAAGATGAGGAAGGTTGATTTGTCCTTCCTGGATATCCTTTTAAACGGCCAGAGTGGCTCAACACAAAGCGGTTCGCACCAACACGTACCTACTCAACAACAGAGTAATTCACATCATTTGAGCTCGTCGCCTCCCGGAAGCGGCGGACTCTTCGGGGTTGGTGGTAGCGCGGGCGCCAAGGGCCAGTGCCACTTTGAGGCACTGTACACGAAAGAGGGCTATCGTCGAATCAAGGAATGGTTCTGCCAACACGCCGAGGTAAAAACAAGTAGTATGGGCCAAAAGAGAGAAAGCGACGGAGACGTAAAGAACGAAAGCGACGACGAGGCAGACGAGGAACTCGCGAAATATCACTTTACCGAGCGCCAGTTCGTGGAGTTGCTCTGCTCCTTCGCCGGATACAGCAACACTGACGCGCGCGAGATATTCGATTCTCTTGGTAGGCTGTGAGCAATCAATTGATGAATGCAAGAAGAGGCTAAGCGCAAAGGTTTTATACAGATCGACAAACTGGCCGAGTGGAGTTCCCTGAGTTCTTCATTCTTCTCTCCTTGCTGGCGGCTAGGGAGTCCGGCAACTTGTCTCAGTTTCTGTATGCTTCCTGATCCTATGATTTTGAGCCTTGGACACATGATCTAACCGTAAGACATGTCGTCAAAAGGTACTTGCATGGAATGGAAGTGTTCGGGCTGCTTAGTGATCCACGCACCAATACTCTGACGTTCGAAAGATTTTCGAAGCTGGGCTTCATCGTGGGTACCGATCCCAGCCTACCTGTGAAACTTTTATGGTTCTAACACCACACCTCATCTTGAATCAATCAGGAGTGCCAGAGGACTTCCTTCTCACCAAACTAAACGAGCATGGTCATCACGCGTTCCATCGACTGGACGTAGACGGATTTATGCTATTTTACTTTGATGTGTTTTGCTGCCTGGATAACCATCGCAAGAAGCACAAATCTTCAGCTGCGGCGCCCGAAGGCTTCTTCGGAGATGCCACAACACAAGCTGGCAAGAAGAGCAAGGATTGCCTCATCTGCTGATGATGAGGATTCCTGTACTGTGAACTGTTAACAGTTTGTACATTATCAGAATTTTATGTACATCACGCCATTGTTCTCACACAGTAAATCCGATCAGAGCATCGTCCTCATCTGTCGGCCCGCTGAGGGCCTCGGAGGAACCTAGCGTGCCCCTGTACCCGTGCAGCCAGTAGTGGTGGGGCACGTTCCGTCGACCCTCCATATCCTCCACAATCAGCACCGGCGCTAAATTGAGACCACACCTGGGGCAGCAGAACGACCCGTTCTCCTGCACCATGTCCTCCCGCGGTAGCTGCTGATGCTGCTCCTCGGAGCAGACGAGCTCCTTCAGCGCTGGGCGATCATCCCCGGTTGTTGTGTGTTGCTCCTCCGCAGGCACTGACACCTCTACGCCGCGCAACAATTCGTTGGTCCTGCGTGAAGCATGGCTCGTTGTAGAGGTTGCCCCGTTTCGAGAAGCATGAAGGTTAGGTCGAATAGAGGGTGTTGTAGTGGCCATGTCCCTCTGTAAGTGATAAAGAAATTTAAAAAAATATTTCCTGCATGTTTTACATTCCTGCAACGGAATTTCGAAAAAGGAGTTCCACGAAAAGTCGCCGAAGCAGCAACAGAACTGCTGAACCAAACGGCAAGGCAGGGCGAGCTGCCTTCAACATTCGACAAGGCCCACTTCGGCTTTCAAAACAGATAGACCAAACCGATTCAGTGATGGCAGGACTTGCACACGCAGCTGAGGCTCAACTTTCGAAGGCCAACGAGGAGGGACAACGACAGGACCCGCTGAAGAATGACCACTTCGACCGTCCAGAGGACAAGATCGTGGGCAAGGAGCTCCGTGACGAGAAAGACAAGAAGGGCAGAGAGCTCTCGCCCTTAGCCAAGGCCAGACTTAGCGAGGGCATGGGCGGAGACGAAAGTCTGGCACACGAATCACGAAGGCTTGCCGGCAAGGCCGACATACTCAATCGGAACGATGCCATCTCCAGTGGACCCCTCATGCAAACTAAGTGACTTTGATCTGCGGGATTTGCCTGGAATCAAACAAATAAGAAAATTCCTTACTGTCGTATGGGCTCACGTGCGTTTGTTGGCCAGTTGGCAATTGGTGAGGGTTAAGCCAGATGTACGCGATAGGTTGAAAATACACAAAACGCGATTGGTTGAAATGCAGCAATTACGGGGATTGTAGGTGTGTTTTCTTAACATAGTGGCGGGATCAAAGGATAAAAAGCTGTCCCTTCGACAGGGACAAAGCATCAGCAACATCCTCACCAGCGGCAATCTCAGCAGCAGCAGTATTCGCACACTCATTACCCTCCACTATACGACAATGTCCACCTCGGAGAAGACCAACGTTAAGATCGTCTTTGGCGCAATGACGATAGGCAAGCCTGGTACGACCTACCTTGGACTTAGTAAGGAGTGAGCACACTTGATACTTACGTGGGCATTGCAGGACACATGGCTCGCGTAACTACACTTGAAGATTCTAAGGCGTTACTGGACAAGTTCCAGGCTCATGGTCATACTGAAGTAGACACGGCTCGTATCTACGGCCAGGGCACTTCGGAGGAATACCTTGGGGAGCTGGGCTGGCAAGCTCGTGGTCTCCAAGTGTCCACCAAGGTTTTACCCACGAAACGGTTCGGCCTCCCTCTCGAGGCATGGACTCACGAACCAGCCGACGTGCGCAAGGCGTTGATGCGCAGCAAGGAAGCTCTCAAGGCGGACAAGATAGATATCTGGTACCTGCACGCGCCCGACCGGCAGGTACCCTACGAAGAGACTCTTCGCGAAGTCAACAAGCTCTATCAGGAAGGTCACTTCGAACGGTTCGGCCTTAGCAACTACATGTCGTGGGAAGTGGCCCAGATGTGCGAGATCTGCGAGAAGAATGGCTGGATCAAGCCCACCGTCTACCAGGGAGTCTACAACGCTTTGCAACGCTCGGTGGAGCCCGAGCTGTTCCCCTGCCTGCGTCGCTACGGCCTCGCCTTCTACAGCTACAACCCGCTCGCTGGTGGCCTGCTGACGGATCGCTACACCCGTGACACTCAGGAATATGAACCGGGCTCTCGCTTTGATCCCAATCTCTGGTCCTCCAAGTTCTCCCGCGGACGTTATTGGAACGACGCCTACTTCAATGCGCTGGACATACTCCGGCCTGTGGCCAAGAAGCATGGGTTAACTGAGGCCGAGTGCGCGCTGAGGTGGATTTCTCACCACTCGTCGCTCAAGAGAGAGCACGGCGATGCGATCATCATCGGAGTGAGCAATGCCAAGCACTTGGACCACAACCTGGCGGACTGCGAGAAGGGGCCCTTGCCGGAGGAGGTGGTACAGGCACTGGATGCCGGCTGGCAGCAGGTCAAGGGTGTAGCTACCAATTATTTCCACTGAGCACGTCATCAGTGTTGCGAACAGTTATAAACTACTTACCGTGCGCTTGCAGACACATGCGCTTGATGAATGTGCGTCGGAGCTTGGAAGTGCAACGAATTCTTACTCTGCTGCCACAGTAGGAGAGAAGGCTTGAGCCTTGCGTCGTATGTGGTAAACCTCAACATCTGTGTCCTGGAATCCGCTCGGGTACAGGGCCTTACTCGCACATTCGATATCATAGTCTCGTCGTAGGTTTAGCCAAAACTTGCGCTCTATGTCGTAGCGCTTCTTGTAGGACATGATGATCTCCGTCTGCCATCATATGATATGAGTCTCCTTTCCAACATCGTTGCGGATCGACCGTACCTTGGTGCTAGCAAGCGCCCGTAAAGTGACCAAGAGCGGGTCAAAGGCGTAAGCCTAACAAATATCAGGTACGGCGGAGTGATAAGCATCCAGGAGCAATAGCTGGCGAAGGTGAATTGAGCTCGTACCTCGTACACTACATCTGAGCACAGGATCACATCGAAGCCCTCTTCCGGCTCATACTTGCGCTTGAATTCATTGAGACCCTCTCCCCTGCTCATCAAGCGCACGTTCAATGATGACGCCAAACAGACCTCATTGGGAAGGGATTGCGCACCATCGAAGCACTGTGCTGTGGATGTGTGGGCGCTGCTCCTCCGGTACATTGGCTACGACGTTTTCCTGCATCAACTCGACCAGGTCCTCCAGATCGGTGAGAACAACATGAGCCCCTATATGCGTCCTTATCAGCTCCTGCCTCATTGAATGCTCAAAACGAGAAGCCGCCATCATCATCGCACCAAGAAGCGCAGCTACAATGCCGACCAGTCCAGTACCTGCGCCCAACTCAAGCACCCTCTTGCCCACAAGGTAGTGCGGTCCCAAACTCTTGTCCATGTAGGCCGACAGCACGTACCCCTGAGCCATTTCGTGAGTTGGCTGTGAATCATCTCATCATGGCTCCTGTCATGGCCTTCTCGTACCGCATCCCAAGCGACAGACCCGAGAGTAGAGTTTGGGGCGCGATAGGCCTGGGGCCTCTGCTGGATGGTGAGCTGCCGCCCGACCAGATGGAACTGGCGTCCCTCCTCCGCAAAGCCATCGCTGCCGTTCACGTTGTATCGCCACAGCACCAACTCCTGCAGCACACAAACGGGTGTCAGTCAAGTCAGTGGCAGCATGGCTCTTCATGTGACCCACCTTGCCTCCCTCTTCTTCCATTCTTATCTTTATCTGTTATTTCCTCGTTTTTTAAGTTTAATTTATTTTCTTGCCAGAAGGAAAATGATTAGCTTAAATAAATAAGTATTTACAGTTGCCTGTCCTCCTCGTGGGCATCAAGGAACTGAAGATGATCGTTCATGTCATCAGTAGACAGCGCAATATCGTCGTTCTCGAATCTCTCCTGATCGTCGACTCCTTCACCAAAGGTTTGGCCGCCCTCGTCTTCGAATCCGTACACAACAGCCTCTTTCCTGACGGCTCGCATTGAAAGGAAGCCTTGCGAATACCTCCTCCAGTTCTGCACTACGTGTGCCACGACAACTACAGCAACGACCAAAACGGCTAATGAAGTACGAACTCAGATCAACTCATCGTTATCGTAAGTGTGGATGGGTGACCGTACCCGCCGAGGCGCCGGACAGCAGAACGACAAGCAAAAATTCTGTGCTCATCACGCGTCAGAATGAAGTGACGTTAGAAGACATGAATGGAAAGTTAGGTACTCGAGCTGGTGCCGCTATCAGAGGACGGGCAACTCGACCCATCTCCACCGCACAGACCGCAACGATCCAGAGTCAAATTGGAAAAGGGCACCCCATCGCAGCCCAAGCACTTGGTACCGTCGCCGCCACAAACCTGCAGTTTAGATGGTTATGAGATCCCGTGCGTACAGTGGCGGGAGATGGTGGAAGATACCCCGCATATATCAACCGTTTTGTTGGAGTACGGTCGCCGATCGCAGCCGCTCAAGCAAGATTTCCCGTCACCGCCGCATATTCCGCAAACATCAATCGTGGCGTTGGAGAATGGACGATGATCGCATCCGCTCAAGCATGATGTACCATCGCCGCCACATACACCGCATACGTCATACTTGATGCCTACAAGGAAATAAGCACTTTGTCGAACCAGTAGCATAGAGTACGCCTGCGTACCAGAATCGAGCTTGCCGTCGCACCCGGCACAAGTGGAATTGTCTCCGCCACAGACGCCACAAGCATCGCAAACTTTGTGTGAATGTGCTGAACCATTCACACTGATGGCCCCAAGTTATGTTAGCAATTCTTCTAAAAATAGTAGTGAGTTGACGTACTGTGAGCAAGGGTGGAAACAGCTCTCATCGTCACAATTGAAAACACCATCAATCTTGTAACATTTCTCCTTCGTAGCGTTCGAGCCCGGCAATCCTTAGTTAGCTATGAGGTAAGCCAGCGCCTTGCATACGTTTGTAGATGAGGGAAAGCATACCGACGAAGTACTTGTTACACTGAATATGAGGCAAGGAGCTCCCACCGATCAAAATAGCGACGGTGGGACCACTTAACCCAGCGCCACCACCGCCACCGTCACCGCCGTCTCCTCCATCACCCCCTCGAGCTAGTGATTACAAGTTAGATTTGATCACGCGATACCACCAGAGTGGTTCCTACCGCCATTAGAAGCATCGTCTTGGTTTCGATGTGAATCGTAGGGACTGCCGATGCCCAGGGTATCAGTCAGCTTGGCGCCTTTACCTCCTATGCCGCCCAATTGGCCTTTACCACCCTTTCCGCCCTTTCCACCATTGCTTGTTCGTAGTTCGCTGTATTCCACAGTTGCATCTGAGCCCCACAGGTAGATAGCGAATGATCCTGTGTTCACGCATTATTTGTCAGCAAAGATACGGTGAACGAAATTGAAAGGCGTACGAAAACGTACCTCCACCCGAGATCCCACCAGCTCCGCCAGCCCCGCCACATCCGCCAGCACCGCCTCCAGCTCCACCACCGCCCCAGGATGCACAGAAACCGCTATTACCACCGCCACCACCACCGCCTCCTCCTCCACCTCTTCCATGATTGCCATTTGTGCCAGGCTGTCCAGGCGTAGGTTCATATCCATCTTTCGTGTATTTAGCCTCGCCCGGCTTCCCGCTCTCGCCGGGGCTTCCGTGTGTCCCGTTCTTGCCCCAGGAACCAACATCTGGCTCTCTATTACCTCGACCTTTAAATCAACCTGATATGTTAGCTTCTCCATGGTTGATAGGAATGACCAATACGGACCATTTGGCACACCATCACCACCTGCAATACCGCCGTAGCCCTGCTGGCCATATTGGCCCCAGTCGGCTCCCTTTCCTGGGCTACCTCCCTAAAGAGATTGTGTCAGCTGAACCCTAAGCCCAAAAATTGGAGAGAGAAGTGCATACATCCCCTCCATTAGCGCCGCAGGTGGAGCTACCACCGAATCCAGCTTCCGGTCGCGAGCATGTGCCACAGAGCATGGGTAGTCCATCTTCGCAGCCCGCTGCACCTATCCTGCCGTCGCCACCGTTGTCGGCTCGCACTGTCATTGTCAATGTGAGTTTGCATGACTGGCGCCCCTTAGTAAAGGTCTAACCATTGCTACCGCTGGCCCCATCAGTGCCATCACCTCCTCGCCCGGCTACGATCTTACACTTGCGAATGTGAAGGCCGTGAGAATTGATAGCCTTAATACCGTACGAAGAACCTCCGATCGACGGATTATCAGATGACGTTATCGTCAACCTGAGAACCGCGTGTTTTCGTGTAAGTGGGTTTGCCTCCGGACAAGCGATCATCAAGAAAGCGAATCGGTTACATACCATTCCAAGTATGTCGGGACGAGGACATTCTCTACGATGATGGCGATGTGGGAAGAGGAAATGATATGGGTCACATACGAATCTACTTGATTCCTGACCCAATCCGGCTTGCCTGAATATCCACCGTAAATAGAAATGCCCTCCGAAAGCACTAGAGGGTTTGTCAGCTGGTAGCTGCCCTGAGCCAGCAGGACGGACTTCGATCGGGCTCGTGCTACTGCATACGCTGCTTGCAGCGTCGCAAGAGGGAAAGTCTGCGACACACGAACCAGTCGGGAGGTTAGCAACAAACATTCTTTCCCAAACACGTGCATGAGAGAGGTAGGCGTGGCCAGTCGTGCACCTTGTTGCCAGACCAGGAGTCGTTTCCACGCGCGACGTCCACAAAGACGGCATCATCAGCGTCTCCATCGAGCTGCATGGGCATCATGATGAATGCAAAGTAAGCATGCGTCCATAGTACGTCTCACATTTTAACACTGGGCGAAGCTGCTACGTGCCCCATCACAGCGCATGTCGTTGTAGCACATACCTCCGCCATCGTCCACCACATCTAGATCGCAAACGTGGCCAAAAGAGGGAAAGATGCCTGCCACAGGCCGTGCCAGCCAGCAGGAGGCAAGAACACAAAATAGGGCCACTGCAAAGGTACCTCGAGACCTTGCCATCTTCGGTCTGCACGCAGCAGAGAAAAGTAATTTGGCAGAAAGAAAATCCAAAGAAGTTTATTTTCCTTTATTTTCTCTCTCATTTCTCTCTTGTGCATCCTGATAATTTCCGGCTTGACATATCTCCAATTCTCTGCGAAAGAAAGCCGGAACGCCCACTCTGACTGGCAATCTGCTTTCTACCCGCGTATTCCACGACGCGCGGAGCACGTCCCACAGGTCCGATCCCATCGTATCGGCCCTCAGGCTCTGTGTGTCGGCGAAATGGCGGCCAGTTCCCGTTTACACAACTGTCGCCAGCGCAGGACACGCCAGTCGCGTACACCCAACAATCCTTAAATAGCGGTTCGTCACCATTCTTCTTTCGCTCGCTCTTTGTTCTTCCACCGCTACTACCGACCCCGACATAGTCCCTACGTGGCCGCCGTTTACTTCCTGACCAACATGAACTCTCGTGTTCCTTCCCGCACCGTCGCTCGCTCTTCCTTCCTGGCGCGGTCTCCACTCGTGGTCGGGTCTTCCCGTTCGCTCTTTCAAGGGTCTACCGGTACCTGCTCGCTCTTTCCCGATGTCAGCCGCGATGGCGCCTCATCAGGCGCCCATGCAGGTGGCCAGCGAGACGGTGAGCGGTCGCTGCTTGACCAGGACTGGAGGGACATGATGGTGGTGGACTACGAGACCGGGGCTACCTCATCTGTGCCGCCGACCTCCATCGAACACCGCAGCGAGCCACAGCTGGCCAGCCTGAACGCGGACCTGCCCGAAAGTGGCCTCCCCATCTTCAAGCACTGGTCCTCGATGGACGGCCAATGAACCCAAACGAACCTGTGGGTCCCACAGTCCCGTACCTCTGCTTCCCAAGCGCTGGGAAATGTAGATAACCTTTGTCTTTGTGCTGCTTACCCGCTATGCACTCAACAATTTGAAAAATGCCAAGCCCGTGGGCGATAAAAACGTAGCTACGTTTTGCAACTACGTTTGCTCTTTGCTTTTCCGTCCCAACAAACGTTGTTTGCTTGCTGCCGATGTCCCAGGAGGCCCACGTTCGTCTCGTCGCAGTAATAGGCGCTGGACCTGCCGGGTATGTGGCAAACAGTCGATCCCGCGAATGTTAAACTAGATATTATTTATGTATTTTTATATTAATTATATCTGTTCTTTCTTGCCTGCTCCTCGCGTCAAACTCACCTTGTGCGGTGTTAGGTTGGCGGCCGCCAAGCATTTGCTGGCGGTAGGTCTCCAGCCTACAGTATTTGAGAGAAGCGGCGGCGTGGGTGGCGTGTGGCGCTACAGCCCGCCTGGTCCCGATGGTAAGTCTTCCACGGCTGAGACGCACGCGGCAACAGTTCCTTGTTCCCCAGCTTACAGATGCCTCACCACGAATTCATCCAGGTAGGCGCTGCCAACGGCGCTGTTGTTTTGAGGAGTAGTGCATTCTAACTGCTCACTCTAACCTGACACGATGGTCCATCAGGGAGATGACGTCATTCTCTGACTTTCCGATACGGTCCACCACGTCCCTCTTCCCTTCGTGCAGTGAGATTGAGACCTACTTGCAAGATTACGTGACCCACTTCAATCTGAGCCCGTTCATTCGCCTACACACACTAGTCACCCGCGTGACACGGTTCACCAACAGCACGGCGCGAGCTGATAGATGGCTCGTTACTTGTATCAACGGTACAGACAACTGTACAGTCAATCGCGTCTAGCTGGATCACTGATGATTAACTTTGTCCAGTTAAGACTGGGCAAGTTGAGGCTCAAGAGTTTGAAGCTGTACTTGTATGCAGTGGCATGTTTTGGCAACCTAACCTGCCTAGATTTACTGGTATTATATTGCTCGTCAATCGGTTGGTTGGCAGCATTAATTCTAATCTTGAACTAGGGCAGGAAAGCTTTAAAGGAGAAATCGCCCACTCCCACACCTATCGTGTGCCAGAGCCCTATGCAGGCAAGAATGTCCTCCTAGTAGGCATTGGTACGAAAATGCTCACCAATTGTTGATCGATCATATTGCTAACTCTTCCCAGGTAACAGCGCATTAGATATATCACTGGATCTCGCTCCTCTCGCACACTCAGTGACAATATCAGCTCGCTCGTGCGCCCGCTAATACACTTCTTATGCCCAACCATGTGGTCACTAACTTCTGGATTCCTGCAGAGGATCAATCGTGTTGTCAGTGCAGGAGGCAAATCAAGCAACTGACCAAAAACTCTTATCTCGTACAATGCAACGACTTCCTCCCGAAGAGCGCCAACGCCTATTCTTCTCCTTTCAGCTCACACCTACGTTTATGAAGCATGGTACTCACCCGTCCTGTTTTGGCTCATCTTATTGTTATGTCCTCATTCGCGCCATAGGCATGCCGCCACCGCCCAAGAGAGCAGAGCACGCACATCACAGCCTGATCAAGAAGAAGGACGAGTACATTGCGAGACTAAATGAAGGAAAAATTCGGATCAAGCCCAACATACAGCGAATTGATGCAAATAGGATCACGTTCATTGATGGCTCGGTCATGGAGCAGTGTGACGCCATCGTCTTCTGCACTGGTTACACCATGTCCTTTCCTTTCATTGAGGATAAGTCACTGGTGCCGGGTCTTGATGAGGGCCGTCTAGACCTTTACAAGAAGGTCATCCACCCTCTGCACCCCAGTCTCGCGTTCATAGCTCAAGTGGACGCCATCGGCAGCATTTTCGCTATTTCCGAGATGCAAGTCCGATGGTTTGCCAAGGTATAGCGACTGCAGCATCATGTGTTCGTGTTTATCTGAGAATGACGTCTTGGTTTCATTCAGGTCCTCGCGAATCAAGTAGAGTTACCTTCACAAGCAGATATGCTTGCGGAAATAGAACAGAATAAGCAACGAATTGCTAAGTTTAAGCCAAAGTTCCCTATGTTCACCAATTATTTGCATTACATGGACGAACTAGCACAACTTATCGGCTGCTCGCCCATTCCCCATCGACATCACTACACAGGCCGAGTACGGGATTCATTGCCTTCTTTGCAAACTTCGTGTGCATACCACATTGACTTGGCCCATATGCAGGTGAAAGAAATACTTAACGATGGTCCTCTTCTTCCTGTAACTTACCGGCTCCATGGTGATGACCACTGGCCGCACGCAGCCAGTACCTTAGCTCGGCTGTGATTCACACCTGCTGGTATGGAGAATCCACAAAACGTGTTTGCGAAAAATTTGCGTAACATTGCTTTCATTCCGAGAACGCGAGGAATGGCCAATGGGCACTTCGTGGAGGTTCCGGCGATTTAAAGAAGGAAAGGGGACGGATCCGCAGTCGGCTCCCCGCCCATCACCCATGTCTTCTCCTTTCATCGGACATTGTCAGCGGTGGGTGGTACGAGATACACAGGATTCTTGGGCCCACATGAGGAGGTTGCATTCACGCATTGCGCCCACCACTTCTTCTCTCGTTAACATTCCTACCACTCTAGAGGCCTTCCCTCACCTTTGTAAGCTTACCTGGTCCTCTCTTCTTGTACATAGACCCTCGGGTTACCTTCCCGCCTTCCGCCATTCTTCTTCCCTGCTCGTTCTGTAGGCTACTCTGCCGCGATGACCGACCTGATGACCAGTTGTAGTACCACAGTACACCACCAGCAGGCCGCTTGCACACAGGCACCAGACGACGTGCCGTCTGGCCATGACAAAAGCAGATGCATCTCTCCTCCTCCCGATGGCCTTCGTGCAGGCTCGACGGCCGAGAACGGTCAAACGGCCAGCACGGCCTCCCAGTCCTCGGCGGCGATGCTCGCCAAGAGGAGGAATTCGTCGGTGATGACTCCTCGAGTGCAGCTGCAGAAGCAGCATGTCAAGGGACGTTCGCTGTTCACGCCTTCTTGGCCCAAGCAGGACCTGCACAACATCGAGCGGATGGTGGTGGACCATCTCAAGGCGGCCGACAGTGCCAACGCGCTGGTGGAGGAGGCCTTCGCGGCGATGAAGAACCCCGACCCGGACGGGCACACCTGGGAAGAGTGCCATCAGGCCCTCCAGACGCTGCTCACCTACCTTCTCAATATCAAGCATCATCCAGATAGCGCTCAGTTCAAGCGGATAGGAGTTCACAACCCGAACTTCAAGTGGAAGGTCCAAAGGTGAACACCTCCTCCTGACTGCAGTCAGTTAAGGCGCGAAGTTCATTGCTGCGTGGCCTCTGCTGCCCCTCCTCTCTTGTCTTTGACCTGATGAATGAGGTGCGTTGATGTACAGCGTGGCTGGCGCGGTGGAGGTGCTGATGCTGATAGGATTCCGATTGAATGCCAAGGGTGATTGCATGGAACTGCACGACCTGAATACGGACAAGCACATGCTCTCTGTTCTCTGCGAACGCCTTCAAAGGGAGCTCACCCTCCTCTTCCAGCGCAGCCGTACGTACAGCATAACCTATCATTCTGGAATTCAAGTCCTCAGGCGTCTCGCATGCAGGCTTCATTCGCAAGAAGGGACTGCAGGGTTCTCCTCTGCGTGAACGTCCCGTCGAACTGGGACCTAGCATGAGATTCCCTGTAGGATACGCAGATATGACCGGACGCCGACCGACGATGGAGGATCAGTTCGTGATAAGGTTCAATCCGTAGTGTACCTGAACGCAGGCGGATCATGAAGCCTGACTGCTCTTCTGTGTGCCTTAGGGGAGCTTATCGTGGGTATTCAGATGAAGATTTTGTTGCGCTGTTTGACGGCCATGGAGGCAAGGGCGCGGCAGACCTGGCTGCTGCAACACTGTACCAAGAATTGTGGAAATACATCACCCTGAGTCGCGAGAAGGGGGCTGTAAAGGGGGAGACCGATGAGAACGCACTCATAGCGAAGGTTGTAAGGTACGTGAGGTTACTATTCATCTTATCATTTTTATGAACTCAGTCGTCTTTCACTCATGCAGAGATAGCTTCATTTCTACCAACGCTAAGATCTGTCAAACGCTGCACTTGATAAGCGACTATTCGGGGACTACTGTCTTGATGTCTTGGATTGTTGGTCAGAAGATTGTAGTCGCCAATGCGGGTGACTCTAGGGCTGTACTGTACAAAGATTCAGGTATGTCCGTTCAGATGTTCATATGCGAACGTGTCCCCTCATTTGGAATTTTGTTCATCATCAACAGGTCAGATCGTTCGGTTAAGCAAAGATCATCGTCCAGAGGATCCCGATGAGAAGGCTAGGATTGAATCTCTCGGCGGGCGAGTTGTCACACTTCCTCAAGATGCACCGCGTCTCAACGGAACGCTAAGTGTGAGTAGGGGTTTTGGAGACTTCGATCTGCAGCCATGTCTCAGCCCTGAGCCCTACATCAACATTGTACCGATTAGCCCAGATGATAGGTACATTCGCTTCATTCTCTTCCGTGCTGCGGTCACCAACTAAGTTGAAACACACCAGATACCTTATTCTTGCGTGCGACGGTCTGTGGGATGAAGTTGAGGAGGATCGAGTGGGCGAGCTCCTCACTAAGTGGCGTCAGCAGATCAAGGAACAAAACCGCCAGCGCGAGGAAGATCAGACGCGATTGCGCAGGATGACATCCACATCCTCCTCCGGCTTCGCCGGTGCGGCCAACGCAGCCTCTCGCTCCGAGGATGCCTCCGAAGCCTACCAGCTGGCGCGAATGTTGGTCGACTACTCGTACACCTGTGGTAGCTACGACAATATCAGCGTCATCATTGTCCAGCTCAAGGACTGAAGACTATCCGTCTTTGCGGTATGAAATATAAACTTTTTCCGAAACAAATTCGTTACATTTAAAAATTGCCCGCTTGTGAGCAGCTTCTGCGTGCTGCGGGCACAGCAGTAACACCGCGCCTCCACCTTCATGCCCGAAACCATGCGCGGTTCCTGCTGATTATTATTTTATTGATTTATTTTCCTGCGCACCACAAATCGAGCCGAGAGCATGGAGGACTTGCTCCGTCGATTTGAGCCATCGACAACCACTATCGCAGGAATAGGCTTCTTTGTGGACGCCTACAGTACTTGTTGACCTACTTATTTTTTTTAATTATTTAATTTCTGCATTTATAAATTACTATTAATTTTCACGAAATGTGAGAAGGAACATTTCTAACGTTACACTTTTGTTTTGGACCAGGCCTGTTTAGCATCAACCTGGTAAACAATGTACTGGAGAAGGAGTACCCTGCTCAGGCCACAGAGTTCATCATAGCGGCCATTACGAGCAGCGTGGTCTTTGTACGTCTCTACACACAAGTCAGTCAGGAAGAAGCTGACCTGCATTCATTCACCCCTTCCTCTGCAGGGCACGCTCATCGGCCAGCTTCTCTTTGGGATGATTGCAGACATGCTTGGTCGCAAACTGATGTTCGTAGTGACCATGGTACTGGTCATTGTGGGCACCTTGGGCAGCGCTCTGCTCTCGTGGAACTTCTGGTTCATCTCAGTTTTCTTTTGTCTCGGTACTTACAATGATGGTGCATGCCTCTCGCTCCAAACTTGCCATCTGATCGTGTTCGGCAGGAGTGTGGCGATTCCTTCTTGGCGTCGGCATCGGAGGCGAGTACCCACTCACAGCCATCATCACAAGTGAATTCTTTGAGAATGATCTCCAGCGAGGATCTCGTATCGCCACCGTGTTCTCGCTACAAGGCTGGGGCAAATTGGTGGCACCGCTTATCCTCTTTTTCTTGCTTATTATAGCCAGCGAACAGATGGATCTAGTGTGGCGGTACTCTATCCGGACTAAGCCTTATTTGAGCTGTTCATCTGACTCCCTACCGCATTCAGATTAGCACTCGGGCTGGGTGCTATCCCGGCATTTATTACGTTCTGGCCGCGCTTGGGCATGCATGAAACCAAAGCCTTCGTTCAGGTTCGATAGAGCCTGCGCTCTTTTGTTGTGCAGACTTGTTAAATAACTTATCTGTCCGGCTGTAGGAGCAGAAGAAGAACGAACCAGTCAACTGGCGAACGATAATTGCGAGCTACTGGCCCAGACTGCTGGGCACATGCAGTACCTGGTTCCTCTTGGATTCAGTCCTGTATGCAAACAGGTACCATATCAAGAACCCGCGGTTCTGATGGCCTCTAATAACGCGTCTTACCATTCAGTCTGTTTACGGGCACGCTGCTGGAGACAGCGGGCCTAAGTGGACACGATGGAGAGGTTCCGCAACTGATCAATGACGCAAAGATAACGATGATCGTTGCATTCATAGCACTACCCGGTCACTGGCTTAGCATCTACCTCATTGATCGATGGGGTCGGCGGACTCTGCAGCTGTGGGGTTTTGCGTTGATGGCAGTGCTCTACATACTTATTGGCGGATTCTTTGACTGGGTCATGATGTTCTCGCCCGCCTTCATTATCCTATATGGCCTCACGTACTTCATCGCGAACGCGGGACCGAACACGACCACCTACGTAATACCCGCCGAAGTTTTCCCCACAAAGATCCGCTCCACCTGTCACGGTATCTCGGCCGCGTGTGGGAAAGTGGGCGCTGCGATCGGCACCATCGTAATGAGGCCTATGCTCGACGCATGGGGCGTAGGTGTTACGCTCATGGTCTGTGGTGGCATGTGTGCAGCCGGCTACCTCATGACGGTCCTTTATGTTGAGGAGACTGTGGGCAAAACACTCGACGAATTAGCCGATGAGGACGACGAGCTATCGCTGCTGTTCACTGATTCTGATCTCGCCGACCGATTGCGCGAGGAAGAACGGCGACTCAGGCGTATCTTTCATCGTTACGACACCAATTCCGACCAAGAAGGGTTCCCACTCACACGACTTGGCCTCACCGAAGACTCGGCCAAGCTACGATAACGCTTGCTGGGGCTGCTCCTGCCGAATCATTGGCGAGTAGCCCCAGGTTCGCAGCAATCCCTAAAGTTCAGATATCTGTACATTTTTCCACTATTGTGATTTTGATCGTAGCGATATACATCCAAAGGAAACACTCCATCCTATCCTTTAATACTTTTGGGCAGTATTGAACTTAATTCAGCAGTCTTCCCCAACCAGCAGCGTGATCAGACGGTAGAGATCGGCAACTCGTTGGGTCGTGCGAAATTTCCGACGCGAAATTTCAATGTGTGCAGGAAAGGTGCACGTTCAGTTGTCGACAAAAAGGGGTACCAGCACAGGGTGTGCTGGCAGCGAAGGGCAGATCTGCTGGCACAATTCGTGACCCACAAAGGACGTGAGTAGAGAGAGGAAGCACATAGAGAGAGAAGATGGCAGACACAACGATGGAGGTGGATGCAGGGAAGCCCAAGACTCTGGAAGAGGCCCTGCAGGAGGAGGAAATCGACCCCGAGATTCTGAACAGCTCGGTCGATGATATCATCGCGCGCACCCGTGCGCTTGACCGTGAGATACAGATCCTGCGACATGAGCAAAACCGTCTTCACCACGAGCAGGCCGGCCTCAAGGATAAGATCAAGGAAAACAACGAGAAGATCAAGCTCAACAAGCAGCTGCCCTACCTCGTGGCCAATGTTGTAGAGGTACACAGCATCTCTCACCTCATGGGCTTTGCCCCTTTATAAATTTACAAAATATTTTTTAAAATGGATTTCCCTGCCTCATTTCAAATGGAGAGTGCTCGCTGATAACAGAATTCATTTAAAATTAATTTATTTGGTTGGGCAATAGTTGATCGATGCTGAGCCTGAGGATGCGGAAGAGGAAGGCAGCTCCATGGAGCTGGACGCTCACCCCACTGCGGGCAAGTGTGCTGTGATCAAGACTTCAGACAGAAAGGTAACGGTTACTCACGGCCCACTCGCACGCTGGAGCACACTGCTGCGGCAAGTCGTGTCGATCACTAACGTGAGAACGTCGTTTCCTCCCGTGTGCCTGTACAGACCATCTTCCTGCCAGTGGTGGGCCTGGTGGATCCGGCTCATTTGAAGCCAGGAGACCTCATCGGCGTGAACAAGGACAGCTACCTCATTCTGGACACTCTGCCACCTGAGTACGATGCCCGCGTCAAGGCTATGGAAGTCGATGAAAAGCCCACCGAGGATTATGCCGATGTGGGTGGCCTGGACAAACAAATCCAAGAGCTTGTCGAAGCTGTCGTCCTTCCTATCACTCACAAGGAACGCTTCCTTTCTATTGGCATTCAGCCACCAAAGGGTACGCGTTCTGGCGCCTAACATACACATGTAGCGTTATGTTGACCTTATACGCCTACTAGGTGTGCTTCTCTATGGCCCGCCCGGAACTGGTAAGACATTGATGGCGCGTGCATGCGCTGCCCAGACCAAGTCCACCTTCCTCAAGTTGGCCGGCCCTCAGCTGGTGCAAATGTTC
>CDEZ01018524.1:0-33936 GCA_000826365.1 Acanthamoeba royreba | reverse complement strand
CCCAACCTTCCCCAATCCCCCAACGAAATCATGTAGCATCTAATCATTAGCGCTACGTGCTTCAACTGTCAAATATAACCTACCACGCATTGATTACAACTACTACTCATCGAGCGCTCTTGATGGCGATGCACGCTCAACGTTGATCTTATCAAGCTTATGTGAAGGCGAGTAGAGCGGCCACCTTAGTAGGTTCGTAACGAGGAAGATTTTTATGTAGAAAAGGAAACCTCAATACAGCCTCCACTACAAGAAGGGGCCGCAAAGATCTAATCAATCGACCTATGGCGGCGTCTTCTGCATCTTCGGAACAAGCTAGTGGCGAGAGGACATTCAAGGCGCATCAACGACCCCAGTTTCAGGTGCCCTACCAAACACTCTTCAACAACGAGCTCTTCAGCGATGTGGTCTTCGTTTCTCCTGGTGATGGCCAAAGGTCCCCCTCCATCATTAAAAGATTCGATTAGGCAGGCATCGAGCTCATTTCTAGCGAAATGACGAAAGCGATTGATTTGATGCATGATTGAATGAATGAATGAATGATTGATGAGACGCCCTTGCCCCATCCTATAGGCTCCATGCTAGCCGAGGTGCTGAGCGCGTGGAGCAGCTACTTCCACCAGATGTTTGCTGGCGGCTTCAAGGAGGAAACCCAACGTGAGATCGTCCTGCACGACGTTGACTTTGGGGCCTTCTTCAAGGTGCGTCACTCCAAGCGGGCAGGACCGCTTCCCTTTTGAAGGCGAGTGCGTGCTTCCTCCTTTTCGAGAGGAGAAAGCGGCTGGCCCTGGGTGGGCACCGCTGATTCCTTTGTGGGTTGTGCCGGATGAACAGGTCGTTTACTTCATGTACACTGCCGAGGTCACGCTCAATCATGAGTGCGTTTGGGGAGTACTTGAGCTGTCCGGGATGTATCACATCCCTCTTCTTCAGGTACCGAGCACATGCCCTTTGTCATCGATCGTTCCGCACAACAGTGCGATGCGGCCACATTCCACTTAACGCGAGCAGCAAGTGTGCGCAGAGTACTTGGAACAGGAGATAAGCATGGAGACCCTGCTCCCTACAATCTCCTTTGCAGAACAGCACACAATCTCTCCACTCTTTAACATGCACATCTTCCCCTTCTTGGCTAGTATGTAACAAATAACTTAACATGCCAACTGAAGTACTGCCTCTCCATGCAGGGCCGCTGCTTTTGCCATGCTTAACTTTGAGAAGTTTGTAGATACAGAGATGTTCATTCAGTACGTCGGCTCCTTCCATTTGCATTCTGTGTGGAATGGCTCACTTGGTGTGGACAGAATCGATAAAAAGTTCCTTGTCGCAATCCTATCGAGCGATTGTTTGCAAGTGAAGAAGGAATGGAGCGTCCTTGCTGCGCTTTGGTACGCTTCACCTTCCGCTCTGTAAATTATCAGGTCAATTCTCCTATGGTGCTGAACTACTCGTGGAATTCAGGAAATGGACAGAGGCTCAAGTCAGTCTTCCCCATTCTCCCTTGCCCACAAAAGCCATGGCTGCCATGGCAGCTCTGGGGGTGCAGAGTAGCGGGCCATCAAAAGAAGAAGAGAACAAAAAGGCAAAGAATAAGAAGAATAAGAAGAATAAGAAGAAAGAAAAGGAGAAAAGTGAAGATAAAGCATCTGGCGAGGATCTGGATAGCAAAGAGGAAACAGCAGGAGAGCGAACCAACAAGAAAAAGGATGAGTCCAACAAAACGAAAAAGAAAAAGGGCAAGAAGGGCAAGGAAAAGGAGAACGAAGAAGACCAAAGACAAGCACAGATCCAATTCCTAAAGGAACTTCTCCACCTAGTTCGATTCGGTCTTTTCTCAAAACAAGAACTCCTCCACGTAGAGTCTCTTCCTATGCTTACCCAAGTACCAGGTACGCATGGCTACTGATGCATCTCCTGCGTGAAGTAGTGTGACAGTTTCTTGATCGGCTGTGCAGGATTCCTTGATCTACTTCTTGGTGCATGGAAGCACCGAGCAGGAGTGGAGACGGGCTGCCATCACAGGTAACCTGCGCTGTTATTTGCCGGATCAGATCGTTTCGTACTCAGAGACTCCTTTTCCTCTGTAAACACACATAACAGGAAGACGTGTGCTTCCATAAAGGCCATTCTTCTCTACACAAACCAGCCTGCCACCGCTGACGATGATGATGACGAATACCTGGCGATCCCTGACCTCTCCTCTTCATCCTCCGAGATCTCGTTTAGCCACTCAGAATCCTCGTTCTCTTCATCCAGTTCTTCCAGCGATGCTCCAAGCACCCCGGCACAGCAATCGGGACGAGATAAGACAGCGCGAAAGAAGCCTTCCTCCTTCTTCTCTTGGCGTGGAAGGAAGTTTCCGTGAGATGATCAGTCATGGTGTTCCAAGTGCTCCAGATATGGTGTAAGCTCCATTCACATCTCCACTTAAGCCTAGGGAAGAGGCCCCGTTTCAGGGGATCAAAGCCAGGGTGCCCAACCGGGGAACATCTCTGCCAAGCGTGAGGAATCCTGCGCCTCGGCGATGAGCTGCTTGACTTGACCCTCTACGCTAAGTGCCTGACCGTACTCGTATCCCTGCAGCTTGGCCTTGAGTCGTAGCAGCGCACGCTCTGCATCCTTGTTTCCACCTGCCCCCGACGACCCTCCTGATTCCGTGTCGGCTCCTGCGATCGTAGGACACCATTCAGTACTCTGGTTCATGCTCAACGAAGATGAAATGGTGCATACCGACTTCCTGAAGGCCTTCGTTATGCTCGTCGTCCCGCTGGAGCTGAAGCGCTTTGACGGGGGAGAGGGCCCACTTAAATAGTGGATCATGGATGAAAACCTCCATGATAGTGAGCAGGAATTCGTGAGACGCGCGCAGCACTTGCATGGTCTCTTCGCAACACCGCCTGAAAACGCCCTCGCAGCCGGTAATGCCCATTCCGTCCACAATATCGCGGGTCAAGCGGAAGGGAACGACCTCGGGAGTACGCAGTGTCTTGCCCTGTTCGAAGGCCACCCCCAGGTCGATATGCACCACCTCGGCTGTGGTCTTGTCGATGAGGATGTTCTGAGCGTGACGGTCGCCCAAACCCACAACATAACCTGAAAAATACGAGCATGTGAGCGAGCGGCAGGAAGAATCTATCCAGCAGAAACGGAGCGCACCGAGAGTAGATGACGAAGCCACGGAGCGAATGTAGTTCAGCCGTCGCTCGAACCACATCGCTGGATCCGGGAACTGCTCCAGAAAGAAGTGGTGGAAGACGGGCTTGAAGCGCTCCAGAATCGAATCGAACACCTTCGGCAAAGAAACCAATCAGTGCTCAGAACCTTTAAACATTCAACGGACGAAGGGAATATGAACGCTCTACCTTTCGTCTCTTCTTTGTGGTAGTGGCCTCCTGCATTTCCTTGCGGCAGTCAGCCGATAACGGATCGTTCGGTCGATAGCGCACGTGCGCGCCAGCTTTGTTATCTCGCGACGAACCTATGAGATACTGGCCTAGTGGAATAGTATTCTGTACCCATTCCAGTAGCCCGGCACATGGCGTGAGCGGAATCACCTGTGGTGCGCGGGCAGATAAGTAATTCTCTAAAACTGGGGCGTGAGACACCATCTTGGTATCGTGCCTTGTAGGTGCGAACTCGCAAACGGCGAGTTCTCGTTTCTGGATTCTCACGCAGGAGAATGTTGACCATGAGGAACATCTGCTGCATCACAGCATCTTGGCGTAGATCGTCCGAGCCTTGCACCATTGAGTGAGTGCATTGGTTGAGATGATGAAAACGAGATGGGAGGTGAAGAATACCCTTGACCAGCTGCTTGTAGTGTTGGCCGTCCGAGCCAATACACTCTATGATCTTAGGTAAGTTGAGCCCACCAGCAAGGCTGAATGTATCGCTGAACTTGTTCACCGTTACAATTCCCTACAAATGACACGCTAGGTGAGCTTGAAATCAAACTTACGCTTTTCGAGGTATGATTTAACCTGGTAATTGGCATCTGGACTGACATCAATATTCACCGTTGGGACGGGCACTAGCGGCAGATTGCGAATGTTGCGCACGGAACCAAGTAACGGGATCGGTGCTGTCTGCAGCGGATGTCAGTCTGACTGTATTGTCAATACGTTGCGACCAGCTCTTACCTGGCCTTTGTAAGCAGAAACATCAAGGAAGGCGAGCTCGATGTACGCGCCAATGAGTTTCTCCATCTCTTGAATTAGTTGCTTGTGCTTGGTGCCGCGCAGACGATTAAGCAGATCTTTGGTGTAGCCATGATCAACCAAAGCAGTTAATAAGGCTTACGTAATAGAAGTGGTGGGCATAGGCCGCAAAAGCACCTTTCGCGGCAGTGGCCTTGTCGTTGTCGACTAAGTAGCGATTCTTGCCTTTCTGCGCCGTCACCACACGGTCGCCGTTGGATAGAGCAAATATCTGCCAGAGTGCATGGTGCGGATGATCGAGCGCGATAGCTTCAATGACCGTGTTCAGCACATCCTGGAAGTTGGCTGAACCCTCTGCCGTTTCTCCCTTGTCTTCTTCTTTTTCCTTCTCCTCTTCGTTAACTTCAGCGTTCTGCCTGGCCCTGGCGGCCCTACTACGTCCAACATACTTGGTAACCTTCTCCACAGCAACTTTCGTTTTTCCCTTCTTCTTGTCTGCACTTGCCTGCTCATGCGTATACACGCACAGACTTAGCACGAGTGAGGAGCACAATGGACCAGTGTGGGCGGCAGGTGCCTTTGTTGCAGCGTCGCTGGGGACGACGTGGATGCGCGAGGCTATTTGGTAGATGAGCGGAACGAATTTACGCGAGGGGAGCCCTTCTTGAAGTGATCGACTCAACTTGAAGTTGACCGTAGGGTCTGTGAAAAGTAAGGCAAAAGATGAATTAACGCTTAACAAAGAGGCACAGCGAGGGGCAATAGAGAGAACCTGCGTGGTTGTTGAACCACAAGGAGCAAAGTCGGAACATAACACGAATGTCATACTTGTCTCCGCTCAGGAGACAGCGCAGATAGTTCTCAACGGCTGAATGAAGCAGCTCTTCGCAATCTGTGAGGGAGCATTAAGTTGTGAGAACAAGCGTTGACAAGCAACACTGGGCGAAAGGTCGAGCGCACCTTTCTCAAGTCGCTTGTTTTCTGACTTGTCGATCTCGCACTGTCGCTGCAGGATCACTGTGTGTCGATGGAGATCTTTGTCCTTGGGGCGGGACTTCAGGAGTTTTTGGCACTGTTGCAGCTCCCTCTCCTTTTGCTTGCGCAGCTCCTGCGACATCGCCCACTCGTTCGATCGTAGCTTCTCGACGAGGTGTCCGTACAGTCCTGTACGTGCATCTTAGCATCATCACGAATAGCAGAGCCATTCGCCGCCCTTGCATACCGTCGGCATAGCGAGCGAGGGTGAAAAAGGCCCGACAGCGATGGCCATCGTCAAAGAATTGGTAGAGTTCGACGGTCTTTTGTAAGTAGTCATCAATGATTGTGGAGGAGCTCTCTGATCGAGTGTCGGCCAGCCACTTGCCTGCAATAAGAATTGAACTTAGCATTGACCAACATTGCACGCCATCATCTTGTCGGGAAGGGACACACCTGTACAGTAGGTCGCTTCAGCGTAGGCTCGAAGAAGGCGTTCATCGAGAGAAGCTGTTCGCTTAGCCTTGCCCTTAGTATTGGCTGCGGTCTCCGTGACCTTGGTATGGAGCTCCTGCAGGGACCGAGAGAGCTGTTTGCCGATGCTGATGGCCTTGTCCGCCTCGCCCTGCTCGCGTACAATTGGTAAGAGACATCCAGAGCACTCCCTTATCACAGCAGCATGGTACCTGGTCCCAAAGCACCCGGGCTTCTTCCAAGCGCCAAAGCAAGTGGCTCGTACCGTCTCGATGACTTACATACTTCAACTGGAGTGAAACGAAAGAGGTAAACAGAGTGCTTCGCAGACCACACGATCTGGGAGTGGGGTGTGCCTGATGCAGACAATTCGACGCGATTTGGAAGCACTCGGCCTTACGCGCCAGCTGGGCGAAGGAGAGCAGCTGGGCGGGGAGGTACTCTTCTTTCTCCAGAATCTTGAGGAGCACGGTACCCAAGGAAAGTAAGGGCTCTATTAGCTCAAAGTTGTTCTGCATCAACGACAGGCGCTCACGCCAGCCGCTGATTAGGCGTTCCATCTCCTGAGCAGAAGGAATGCGCTTCGTTCGAACTGGCAAGCCTGAAGCACACGTAAAAGCGCTCGAGTAAGCTCTGAACATTCTATCGGTTATAAGCTGAGAATCGTGCTGAGGGTACCCGTGGCGGTGGGAGATGGTGTAGCTTCTATCCGCCTTTCTTCTTCCCAGCGCAAGCTCCATGCGTGTTCAATCTCACCCAGGAACTGAAGCTTGGCCAAAGCAGGATACACGCTCTTGGTACTCTCCAAGCTTGTAACGCCAATTGCGCGCACCAGTTCGAGTCGCGCCTTTCTCAAGTTCTTCCAGAACACGGCCTGATCACCATCATGAAGAGATCTGTGCGCACATCATCAATGAAGGCATAGATCTTTGGGTCCAAAAAGAAATCGGCATACCTCAAACAATGGTAGGCGCCCATATGAAAGTTTGAAACGCCTGTATGCGATGGCTGTTCTTCTGTGGCACCCTCGTCTGGTTGCCGAGTGAAGAGAAGTGGATTGACTGAATGGCGGAACCAATCCATCTGCCACTTGCACGTCCGCCATGCCTCCTGTAGAAGTATTGTGGTCAAGATGTCAGGCGTTAACATAATACGAAGGGTCTGTGCGATGTACGTACGGCGTATTGGAACTCGGCAACGTCGAGCAAGCGCGTTGGATACTGGACGGCGAAACCACGGAGGTAGACCTCCAGTAAGTGGTGATGCCCCAAGTTTTGCAGAGATGAGAGCAGGCCCTGGCAAAGCGGCAACGGCGGCCTGTTGCCAGTGTGCTGCAAGGTCATGTCGTACGCACCGAGCGCCTTGCCCCAATCGTTCTCATGTTCGTACATTTTGATCCGCGAATGGGTGCTGGTTTTGTGTGTGAGCGGAATGGAGGAAACTCAGTACACAGATAGATTACGTCCAAGATGAGAAGCTAACCTATGATTACGCTGCAAGCCATAGATGCTATCCGGTTCGTTGATATTGCTGTAGATTTCGAGCAAAAGTTCAATATAATAGGGAGTGGTCTCGCCGTCTTGATCGGAACCTACAGCAGCCCGTTTGTTGGTGAGCTTGGACGCTGGACTGCTTGTCGATGAAGACTGCACATCGAGCAGAAGCTGGGAATAGGGTTCGTCGGGTGGCAACTGAAGCTGTCCAAACTCCTTCTCGCACCAGAGCTCAACGTAAAGCAGCGAAGTAAGGTAGGCCGAGCACCTGAATGTCCCACGGTTAAGGCAAGGCTTCCTACGATGGGGTAATTGGCGTATACCTCTGCGCAGCTCGTGCTATGTCCAAGAAGTTGAAATCCTTCCAGAATTCGGTGTGCCAGAACCTCTGACAGCTCTTGTTCTTCTTATCAGGTGGGGATTTGAACACCTCGCCTAGAGCCATTCGTCAGTAAGTAATACAAACCTGCAGCGAGGTGAAGTGGGGCTAACCTCGTTTGCCAGAGCTTGTGGACTCGCTGGTATCATCACCTTGATGCGCCATGAACTGCTTCCTGAGTATGTTGAGGGTATGGAGAGTCAACTGGATCGACTCAGTGTTGTTGTTAGAATCACTGAGGATGTAGGTCCTATTAGGTAGTCAGGCTTAGTAATAAGCGCTTAGTAAAGATTCAAGTTCTATGTACCGCATGTTGTACGAGATGTAGGCCGCCAGGCTCATGGTAGTCGCAGGTGCCGACGGTGAGGTCAGTGTTACGGTGGAATCGTTGGGAGTGTTGATAGTGTTCATCACGAGGAAAGGGAAGAGGAACTCAGCGAATTCAGGTTTCTTCATACACATCGGCGCCGAAAGATGCAACATTCTGCAACAGGCACGGTCAATGTAAGCTACCCACCTCAGTACTGCCGCACAAGATCGTGCTTGAAAGAAGAGAACCCTACCTATCCTTGACAGCGTGATTGGCGAGAACGAATGCTACATGGCACACCCACTCGTTGTAACTGTTGTAGTTCTGTGGAGACCACAGCCCCGGTGCGGATAGAGGGATACTGGGCAAGTCATTCACAAAGATTGGCGGCTGCGTGGACGCCACAGTCAGGGAAAGTTTGGGATGGCAACGCATGAAGAGAAGGAGACCTTTGCATTCTTGGCCGAAGGCCGATAGGGCATGAGCTCTTCCTTAACTTCCTCGCCTAGTGTGGCGAGAGCCATGAGACCAGAATTGGTGCAGAGCACGGCCTTAAGGCAGTTAGATGCCATGTTCAGAATATCCACATCAGCATCGGTGAGATAGGAATTCAGGAGCTCTAAGATAGAGATCTGTTGTGGAGACACGAGCACCACTCGTGAGTACTAACACCACAAACAGCAATTAACAGAGAGATTCAAACCTTAGCCCTCTTCATTTGCTCTTGCTTGGAAATTACTGCCTCGGATCCGCCGGCGTGGTCCACAGGAAAAGAGAAGGCTATAGCGTAGGGATCTACTGCTCCTAGTTCTCCCAAACACTCACCGGCCATTTGCTGAATTGCGCTATCATTCTGTGGAGCGCAAAGCTGCACTAGCTCCCAGATCAGACGGTCGATGAGGCTCTGCTGCGAATCCTGATTCTGCGACGATGAAGCTGCACGCACGTTCTATTGTTAGTACTGACAATATCTCTATGACAGGTTATGCACAAGTTTCATACGTTGACCGGATGCCGGCTGATGATTCTGCGGCTGGTGTGCAGCAAGGTAAGGTGTCTGTGCCTGCGTTAAGAGACGGTTGAGTTCCGCTTTGGATTTCTTGAGCAGCTTCTTGAGGTGAGCAAGCGATGCGGTCTTGGTTGCTACAGAAATGGCCGACGATGCAGCCACCTTATGTGCCATCGAGCCCGTTCCAGCACCGGCCCACATGCGGATGAACCTCTCGATCTCCTCCGTAAGGCAGTATTCTCCGCGAAGACTAAAAGGCCCATGCATGAGTCCATGTCTTACTTGCGCAAATGGTACACCAATCAGCAGGTAGGGTGTACCCGTAGTAGATGCGGTTGATTTCAGCAAATGCAGGAGTATCAGGGAACGGATCCAGATGCACAATCGCGTCTTTGAGCTGCGGCCGTTTGATCAGGAGCGAGAGTACAGAAAGTGCTTCAGAGTGGCCCGGCTTGCTTGTTCTCTGCGCGATTGGTACAAGAGCCGTAACGATTGCTTTAAGGTGGTGTCCCAAACGCTTGGCATTCTTCTCAAGAGCAAGAAGCTGCGGCAGAAGCAGGAAGACTAATCAGAATATGGCAGTTGTGCTATCGGGATAGTGTTCATGTACCGCAAGCTGCTTGAGGAGATCGCAGGACAGTTTCGCCAAATTGGGATTACTGATCGAACGAAGAATTGTGTGAATGACGTCGCGCAGCACGCTTGCTGTGCACGCGTTGTCACCCAGGATCTCTATAAGTAACTTCAACACGAGGAAGGTACGTAATTGGTCCTACAGGGATCAACAAGTTAGTATCACAAGGGTTCGGCGTGCAACGCGGAGCAACGAAACCTGTTGGCGATGCGATGAAGCGAGCCTTTGGTTGAGGTGCAGTAGAATCTTCTGCACACGATCCTTGTTCTTGAAGAAGAGAGAAACGACCTCGACCTTGAAGCCTTGGGCCAGATGTCGCAGTACTAGCTTGACCGTTTCTGCCGAGAAGAGGTCATCCTCGTTTGATGCTTCCTCTTCCTCCGCCACCTCTTCTTGTTGCGGCTCGCTTTCCGGTTCTGTTTGCAGTGTACGAGTCAGACATGAGAAATAGGGAGTACGGGGACCGGACCGTGCCTCGAATCGGCTGGAACTTGGTAAAATCAAGAAGCTTGATAAGGATCGTGTCGAGCTCCTGCGGAATAAGCTTGTTGACGGTCTCAGCAGGCACGAAAGTAGGCAGGAAGGTCTCGCAGATGTAGACCCCTAGGTCCTTCTTTTCCTTTACGGATGAGTAGTATAGCGGGAATGTCTGTGCAAATATGGTCGGGTAGTGCTGAAGGACTGCGCGGACATTCAGAAACCGTTAATGTAGAAGAACGACGACGCAAAAACGAGAGGAAAACGGTACCGAGTTTGTCGGGCGCCACGTCCAAGTGCTTTCCCACAAGTTCAATGTTTTCACGGTCAGTCAGGTACACGAGCTTGGGCAAGAGGATCGTCGCATAGTGACTGAGGAAATCCTTGAAGCTAACCTCGTTGAGCAGCTTTATCGGAAACAGATGCAATGGAAGCTTGGCCTCGCACCACCGCCCCAAGAGAAAGGGTAAGTGATCGGCTAGTAGTGCCTTTTGCGAGCTGTAGGATAGAGTCAGCGCGATGTGCTCCATGATGAATGCCACTAGCTCATAAATCTCCTCGTTATCCACAACCGAGCCGGCGTCATCCTCGCTTATATCTTCTTCTTCTTCTTCTTCTTCTTCTTCTTCTTCTTCTTCTTCTTCTTCTTCTTCTTCTTCTTCTTCTTCTTCTTCCTCGTCGTCCTTTTCCTTCCCCTTTTTCTTGCAGTTGGGCTGCTTCTTCCTATTCTTGCCTTTCTCGGATTCAGTTTTGGCTTCATTGCTGCTGCCATTGATGACGCACAGCTCAAATAAAATGCGTTGTTCGTTCTCTGGCGAAACGCACGCTATTTGTCCCAACGTGAGCAAAGCCGTGACGCGTCCTTCTTCGGACTTATACTGCCCTGCACAAGAACAAGCAAGCTCCAGTGGGTAAGCGAGCTTAGTGCGAATAGGATGGCACGTACTAATGGGTAGGAGTTGAGGCGAGAGATCATTAAAGATCTGAATATGATGAGGATAGAGCGTGAAAAAGACCGTGATCGCTTGGCTCATATACTTGCGCACATGGTAGCTGGGGTCTTGGATCATTTTCACAAAGACCTCTGAGAAGTCTTCCCCATCTTCTTCATCAAGATCGAGAAATTCGCGTGTGCACTCAGCCAGTGCAATGCGGGTAGACCAGCTCAGCTTTTTGCCTTCCCACAGAGCGACGAAGGTTCTGAGCAGCTTAGTGCTACTCTTGATGATCATCTGCCTGCCTTCTTCTCTGGTGATAAGCTATGGAGAAGATATGATCGGTGAGACTCAAAAAAAAAATGAACTCGTCAAAGAATGTACTCAAGCACCTTTTGATTGAGCAGTCCCATAACTCGGCCGAGAGTGAGCAGCATTCTTTGGCGTACCAACTCTCGTCCGAAGGACTCTGGCTGCGCTGAGAGTCGTCGGAGGCAAGACAAGACCTAATGAATGGATTCAGCTACTCAGCAAACAAAAAATCGTAGGAATGTCCGATCGCACCTGTCTGGTATGGCTCACTTTGGTAGCCTCCGCCACGCTACTCACACTCGCAGGTGTGCTAATGGCAGGGTCGGGCTGGCTCAACGAGGCTGTAGGTGCACACACACTCTCTTCGTCATACACGCTGTAACTCTCGTGCACTTAAAATAACAGGCATAAGTGAGTGGACGTTTTCATGATGAAAATTACGTTGATCTTGTACGCACCGGTGCTAGAGCTCTCGTATTTCGTGTAACTCATATCGAGTAGGTGTGCGGCGATCTCAAGTTTGAAGTTCACCTTATGCGTCACCTTGAGGAGTTCGGTCAATGCGTTACCAGTCGCCTCGACAGATGGGCAAAGTTGTGAAGTAGCCATTCTTGCGATAGAGCGAGCAGAGAAAAGAACGCAATCATCGTCTGGCGTATTGGCGACTTCACCTAGGCGGTTTGCTCAGAATCTGTTTTCGCAACTATGAGATGAACCGAAGGATGCCTCGTACCTGCGGCAGACAAATCACTTAGGTCGTCGGATTTCCCCAAGTGCTCGCGCTTGATACGCCCACCGCGCGCGGGGCTCTGCACTACAGGAGTTTCTTCCATCAAATCCAGGTCTGTTGGGTCGGACCGTGAATGGGAACTAGACGTTGCTAAAAGGGCCTGGATTGTGTGGGTTTGAGGAGCGCTATAGCGATTAACCGCGCGGGCAGTTTACATTAAACAGATCAAGCAGGAGGTAATGGTAATGCACCTGATTCTCTTTGCTCTGCCTTTGGATGGTAGCGCAGTAATCGACAAGGTAGTCGATGAGGAACGATGACAAAGGGTGCAAGAGATGTTGATAGGGCCTTAGCGGGTCGTTGTATCGCTCTGGCTGTTCGACGCTGGGAGAAACCGAGTTGCTCGCCTCGACTCTTGGCTTTTGACGCGCGAGCTGATTCCCTTGCTGGCAGTCTCTTCCGCTAACGGTCTCGACATCGCTGCTGCAGGCGCCACCTGCTGCACTATTCCGCCGACCGTAACGTTCACTCACATTCCGCGAGGCGGCCCACGAGCCTACTAGCGAATGGAATCGCAAGAGGAACTCTTTTAGCAGTTGTGGGTGTGTGGTCAAAAGCTGAACGTTGGCGGCGATGAATTCAAGGAGTGTCGAAACTGAGCCCTCAGCCAGAGTCATCACTCGTTCAACGTCGACTGCCAGAAAGGAGTAATCGAGTTTCGATGACGTCGACGAAGAAGCTGAGGGGGAGAGAAGGAGCGGTAGAAGTATTACAATGATCTGTGCCAGGTTGCACATGTCTCCGAGCACGAGCATGAGCTTGTGTTTATCGAGGCCCATGGTCTTGACCTTCTGCGCGCTGTCGAAGAGGCTACGACCGAGGATGAGAAGCTCATCCGCTCGTGTGCGGAGAAATTCAATGCAAGCAGTCTGTAGACGAATTCGCAGCGGTACCGATATTTGGTTCTTGTTGGCTCCTTTGGCGCTGCCGGAAGCGACTCTGCGAGAAATTGGCGATCCGTCGTTCGAGTATAGTTGGCGTGAGCGGTATATTTCGCTCAACCGGCGCTCGGATTGTTGAGATTCTGTCAACTTGCTCTCTATGACAATGTGTAGGTTAGTGGGACTGCTCTGTTCATTATCATCCGAATTGCTGTACCTATCGGCTCTTCAGCAGTCGGAGTTGACGTGGATGAAGAAGTTTGACTGGCGGAAGAGGAATCCAACGACGAAGCTAAGGTGATACTCTTCCTGAAGGGATCGCAATCAAGGTTCGTCCTGATATCAGCGGCTCCAACTTGGGACTCACACGGATCTCGAATGTGCACGGGCGATCCTGGACGCGTGAGCGCAATGATGGCTGATACGATAAGGTAGGGCGAGATCGGCTTCTGCATGTTCTTCGATAGGCGCACGTTAGCCGTATCCCGGTTTAACGAGAGGAGCAGCCACTCCAGTAAGCTCTCTCTCTGGGTGATTTGTCCGCCGCTTTCCTTCGCATCGGCCTCTCCGAGGCGACGTTTCTTGGTACCCAGTCGGGTTAACTCTGAGCCACTCCACCCACCAGCAGCGGTTTCTTTGATCTCATGTCGTCGCAGGAAGCTTATGACGAACTCAACGGCAGCCATACTGCATTTGACCGGTTCGTTGAAGATGGATGACTTCCACAGCTCTCCTTGTGACTCACGAACCAGCTTGGCATCCACGAGGTCATTGTCGAGAATCTCTTTCATCAGCGTGAGTGCCAGCTCTACGCTTCCTGCATTGTAGTGTGGTAGCTTCCGCACCAACACCTCCCAAACCGACTGCCAGAGCACGCCGACAGTAGCCTTATCCATCAACCGTCTTTGAGATTCCGTCTTCTTTATCGGTGCACGTTCGATTACGTTCTTACTCGTGGATTGAGCCACGTCCGTGGTATCCAATTCTGCAGCGATAGTTGTCTGGACTGTTTTAACGAGGCCTTCGAGAGCTGCCAGAGCCCATGACTGCACGCACGGATTGAGTTATCGGCTACACCTAAGCAAATGGGGAAGTTTGTATTCACCTCAATTTCTGGTTTGTCGGATAGGTCGGCTTTGAGGACTAATAACATGGATTCGACGCACTGCAGGTGAAACCGAGGTGGAAGCAGGTATGGATGCTTGCCCAGAAGCACCGTCAATAGCTGCAACCATGGGAGTATAGATGATGAAACAGCAACGCCTTCATCGCTAGTGATCATGCTGCCTCCACTGCTGCGCCGACCTCCTGACCAGACGCAAGTTGAGTGAGGCACTTGGTCTTCATTGAATCCGAAAATGGCTGCTAGTACCCTCAGGGAAGCTGGGCACAAGCAGATTAGAGGCGCTAACGTTGGCAAGGCTGGTTGCAGGTGAAGGAAAGGCCGACACGAGTATTTCGAATGCGTCTGTATGTTTTCGTCGCTTCCGAGCCTTTGTTGTCGTTGTGGGTTCGAGATCTGGCGAGGTGGGTTGATTCTTACGCTTGTAATTCTCTTCACTTGACTCCTGGCGTAATAACATGATTGAAGGTAAGCTCACTCAGGATACGCTTGAGTTGCGGCGAAAACTTCGGTACCTCAGATGAGGTTGTGGAGGACAGCACGGCACGACGATGAGACATATGAAGGAAAACGTCGACAGCAAATTCTAAGAAGGCACGCCATCGCTCCTCAAGGAATAGAGGCTCCTCTTCATTGAATCGTGACTGGCGCATCCGGTTGCTATTGATAAAGACAAGAGTTACGATGATGACCTTCAGTTTGCGAAAGCTTGTCTAAAACAAACAACGAACCTAGAGAGCAACTGATAGGCTTGACCGGCGTTTTTCTCGATATCCTTGGTAACTAAGCTGAATAGATTCTCCAGATAGTCGATTCCATAGTGTGTCACCTTGCTTGCAGCATCACTCACTTGAAGAACCAAGTGAGAAAGAACAAGACCAGACTATTTGACCTTAGCAAGAGGAGGAGAAGCTCACCAGTGGTTGACAGAAGCTTGCCGGTGAATGAAGTGTGGAGCAAGAGCTGCAACCTAAAGAAATAAACGATCTGCTCTTTCAGCAGCTGCTGTCGCGTGTCCCACCGCTTCAACAACACCGCGTGCAGATCGTGGCCCAATTTGCGCACTCGAGCGCCCTCATCCATTGCACATGTTTGCAGCAGGTAATTGAAGGCCGACAGCAGAGTGGCTATAGTCAGGGAATAGGAGTTAAATATATGCGATTGAATTATAACGAGATGAGTTGAATTCAGCGTGCCTGTTGGCTTGTTGTCTTCCATATGCTGCGAAAAGTACTTGGTGAAGAAGTCGCACAACTTTGTGAAAAAGGCTGCCGGCTCCATGGGATAGTGAGTGAGCAGGCAGTGGTAGGTGCGGGCATAGATTTGATGTTCTATGGTTGATGGAGGTGTGGATAACAAGTACTCGCCATACAGTGTTAATAGCTCTGCAGTGTGTGAGTGAGGCCTCAGGTGAGCAGAGCTGAAAGAGAATTGAGACCCAATGCACTTCACCTTCAAAAAAGCTTGCGCTGGCCAGTTGGCAGTAACTGGGCACTGGCAGAATGTACTCACAGAGAATGTCGCTATACTCTTTCAGAAATGGCTGCTGCTGTTGACCGCCATCGCTCAGCTGGCAGAGCATTCTCACAAAGTGTTGCGTGAGATCCTTGATGGAGAGGAACAACCGTGGTCCGCCTGCTCGTCGGGTGATGTATAAGAAGATCATGGCGATGCCGGGCATTCAATGCAAAGTCGTGAGGACGCGTGTAACGTACGCTGCTCAGCCAGCTTGAGCGTGTTCTTGAGCGCTTCGATCACATCCTTGCGGAGCGCAGGCGGCTTGACCGTCTTGCGTTTGGATGACTGTATGTGCTCGACCTCGCTCTCGACCATTGCTACCACGGCCCGTACCACGTCATCCCATGTTGCTTGCCCTATATGTAAAGGAGTGAGTGAGCACGCAAGGTGGCCGAGTAGAGTGCTATTTATGTGTAGACCTTTCTTCCGCTCGGAGGGTTTGAGGAATGCATTGACCGTGCTCTGGTCCACTTGGTGGCACACCTTATCGAGACTGAGCAACGCCAGCAGTTCCGCCAGATTGCCCTGAAAAAAATCACGATCCGTTTTATAACATGTAAGTCACCCAAAAAGATGGCCAAAAGTGGAAGAATAAATATTCAATTAAATTACAAAATTTCCATATGGCCAAGATGAATCGAGAAAAATTTATACATGGTCAACGATTACCTTGCGCTCCTTCACCTTGGTTGAAGCTGCCAGGAGGCTGCATTTTTGCTTCACCTCCTCGAGTGCAGACATGTGGTGCACCGCGGCACCGGCAGCCAGCTCTCGTTCGAATTATTGTGTTGTTGGCTTTCGCTCTTTTCCTGTAATTAAAACAATTCATCAAACCATCTCCGAATTTTTTAAAATTTTCGAATTCAGGTTTGACATAATTTGTTTTGGTCTTTGGGAAATGAATTTGGGAGTTGTTCTATTCGTTGGCCAATTTGGCGTAGTGTTCGCACATGGTGGTGAAGATGGGAGCCACGCGGGCCAGAGGCTGCAGGTTCTTGAGCATCTGCTGCATGACGTCGTAGCGTCCCATCTCGTAGAGGAAATCGAGGATCCGCTGGAATACGGGTTTGTTCTCGAAGAGCATGAGGTTATGTTTCTCGCGTCGGTGCAGCTCCACAAACTCCATGATCAATGCAAGAGACGCGCTTCGATCGCCAGCAATCCACCGGTTCTCCACACGCAGGCCGTAGATGAACAATTTCGTCATCTGGTAGCTCTGTACTGAGAGGTATCGTTCTCCGATCTCCGTTCCCTGATAGAGCACCAGCAGCTCCTCCTCGAGCAGAAGCAGTTGATCGGTGAAGTACTGCGCTATTCGCGACACATCTCTGGCGCCAAGACCGTTCTCCTCGATCGCATCTTCCCGCGTTGCAGTAGCGCCGATCATTAAGAATTGTTCGTCGATAAAGTGTCCTCCCTTTTCAGAGATATGATCTTCTATCCGATTACGTTCTTTCACGCCATTGAGCCGTCCGGCAGCATCGGGGGCAAGTAGTCCAAGAAGGCGCGCTAGCATCCTTCCGTCCTCCCTACTCTTGGTGTACTCACGCTCCTGCGTTTCATTATGTCGTTCTTCACCAGTGGTCTGGGATGGCAAGAGTTGCGGCTGCTTGCGTTTGGCGAGAGCTTTCAGGCGAAGCTTCTCCAGATTGTTCATGGCGTCCATGAGGTCAACTATGGCGAAGAGAATGGCGTAGAGGATCTTGTGCGTGCGCCGTGGTCGTGAATAATTCACCCAGCGCTGCTTCTGCCGCTGTATTTGCTGATGGAAGTTGAGTTCTGTTTGTATGATCTCTTCCCAAGAGACCTCCTGGCGCGCGGATGGTGCTGAATTCGAATCTTCCGGTGAGTCCGGACTGTCCGGCTGCGCGTCCTTATCGACATCCTCCATGTAGAACACTGCCTTTGAACATCTGCTGTACACGTCGCTTGCGAGAGCGCCCAACCGACGGCAGATCTGGTTGGCGAGGGTAAGGTAATACACGGATGTACGCCATCCTTCCGCTTCGTCTGTTGCGAAGAATCGCTCGGAGAAGCCCATCGGCACCAGAACCTGGGCCACCGAGTAGTCCGTCATGTCGAACACGTCACTCAGGTGCTCTTTGGTGATTTGAAAAAACTCTCGCGCGCTGGCTATGCTGCCAGATATTTTAGCTCCTGGTCATGATGGCACCCCCCCCCCAAACCAATATTCAGCACGTGCAATTCCGCGCCGCTTCCTGGTCGAGATGATGTACCTAGGCAGAGGGCGTAGTAGACATTCAAAGAGAGAGCACTTCTCTCTTCGGCTCCTTCCTTTGTACAGAGTATATAGCGAACGTTGTTCTCCTCGAGTGCGGCGGGGTGCACTGGGCACTGAACGTAGTACGAATGACGGTAATGCAGCATGAAGTGGCTTGCCATCGCCATTACGTATAGGTGCCCGCCTTGGCTATCCGGTGCCGGCCACATACCGCTCGGCCTGACGGACAGGCGCCTAGGAGGCACTTGCGGCGCATTGATTCTTGCTTGAGCCGATGATGCCAGCGTGTAGGGATCATCCATTTCTGCAACACAACAGCATCCGGAGGCAAAGTGACATCAGCAAATTGTGCGTCACATGACGTAAGCGCTTCTAATACGTACTTTGATCGTTCCCCCAAGTGGGGAACGGTAGGCTGGTCTCTGGCGAAAAGGCGAGAGGTACGGGAGGGAAGGGCACAGCGAAAGGTTCAGGCTGCGCCGGCGAGACCGTCCCGCCGGCCAGGATGGGAGAGAAGCTGGGCGGTTGAGGGATCGGAGACATAGTCGTTATGGGGAAGATAAGCGGGCCTCGTCCTCCGACTATGATAGCGCTGCTGCTGCTGCCGCCGCCCGACAGAAGGGCCGCTGGGGCACTTTGGGCCAGCGATGATCCTTGTCTCGGCGACGACGAGAGTGAGGATTTAGTCGAGGACGTGGTTGCAGGAGTCGATGGAACGGAAGGCACCAAAGAAGATCCAATCGGTACCAGTGCACCGGCGGCTTCCCCGCCGGCAGAGCCGCCATAGGCGGTCGTGGCTGTCGATGCGACGGTGGGTGTAGAGGTCGGTGTTGCTGCGGAACGAGGCGAAGATGAGCCAATGTCCGCTTGCTGCGTGGCTGAAGCCAAGCTCGTTGTTGGCCTCGGCGCGGGGGAAGAGGAGGTGGTTGTGCTAGGTGGCGTCGGCAGTACGGGAGCAACCTGCGGCCCGGGGTTGGGCTTCTTGCGGAAGTTGTAATAGTGCACGACGTTGGCGCCGCGACGTCCGAGACGGCGGGAGCTGATGGTAGGGAAGACCATCCGCACCAACTTGCCGAAGATGGCAGCCGTCGTCGGGTTCAGCCCAAGCCGCTGGCAGAACTCCACGTAGTCACTGTACACATCCCGCCGTGCCACGCTCGCCCCTTCGAACAACTCAAAGGTGGTCGCCAGCCTGATATCCAGATAGTCCCCCCGTCAGATTTGTCAGTCCTGATTATTGGCCTCATCTCTTCTCATCTTTTTAACCTTTGTCCCCATCCTGAATCTTGGCCAATTTTTGTAATTAAATCGTTATAGTCGTTGAACGATGAATAACAAATTGAACAGGGAGACACGACGAGCGGAGAGGTCGGTACCAGGCGAGGGTGAGTTGTTGGCCCGTCGCGTCCATTGCGCCGGCGTGCAGCCCTACCGGGGCTTTCGTTCTTCTTCTCTTCTTTGGCAAAAAGAGTCACAAGACGTGACGACAGGACCAAGGGGAGAGCACGATCAACTACACTGAATTACGGAACGCGGAAGGAGGACACGGACAGTTCCGATTACCCTGCAACGCAACCTTTCCTGATTTCCTTGAATTTCCTTTGCTTTTCTTAGACTTCTTTTTATCCATAAAAACGAATTTCTATATTGCCTAGCAGCACAGGTAAAGGACACGTTTCTAGGGTATCGGTTGTTAAGGCCCTTAGTCCTAGCTTTAGTTAAGGTATATACGCGCTAAGCGTTTTGTACAGTGTGGCGAGCCCCCAAATCATCCTGATCCCCCACCCCGGTTAAAATGGCCAAACAGGCTCTCAAAACGATGAGATGATGGTGACGTACGACGCGAGGCGCACGAGCTTCCATGCCTGCCACAACATAGTTTTAGGTACTGACAACAAGCGGAGGAAAAGATAGTCAGGATGCTCGCACCAACGAGAGCGCCTCTGTCGCACGAGAGGGAGCAGGCGGAGCCGAAGTTAGCGGACCTGTCTGGATTGTGGCAGACGAGCGCACACTAGCAAAAGCGTCCCCCACTGAAGAGTTGGTGGATGGCGCTGATGGATCGCGATCGGTACTCGTGCGCTCTCGCGACGTGGTGAACAGGAATTCTTTGTTGCTGTACGCCGATACGTCAATCTTGCTGTTTTGAGTGGATAGCTTGAGCGAGTAGGTGAGTTTGTTATCGCCGTAGTATTGGGTGGCCTTGCCCATCGATCGAGAATGGACGTGGGGTGCAGGTGATGGCGAGAGAGAAGGCGATGGAATCCGAATGATCCCCGAGGATGATGGCGACGCTGGAGAACTTGGTTCATTGATGACATCGGGTTGAGTGGGCAATGTGACAATGGCTTCTACTTCTTCCTTCATCCCGTCGCGGTAACGTGGTCGTTTGGGTTCTCGTGCTCGCAACCTGATGGTGTTGAAACGATACCTGGAACGAATAGAAAAGACGAGCTGAGGAGCAGACTTATGTGCATGAGCATGTAACATCTGTCCACCTACCCAATCAAAGTGTTTTGCTCCTCAGGCGACTTCATCAGCACGGCAATGGTGTCCCTGACACAATCGAAACGTCACTCAGGTGAAGCGAGATCTCACATTTGAGCATCGTAAAAAAGAAGCCTACCCATCCGAGAGCTCTTGCGTAACATTCTTCCCCAGCAGCTGCCCGTTCAGGAATGTACCGTTAGCTGTAGAGGCAAAGGAGACGTGAGTGGCAAGTGTACTTCAACCCGTAATGATGCTCTTTTTGATGCTCATGCACATGTCGCAGATCGACGACGCGCTCATGACGTACACGAAAGGTCCTTGATGAAGAAGCGCTGTTGTGATGACGGCGAGTCCTCCCTTCTCCGCTTCCTCTCGCCTGGGTTGTGGTTGTGGTTGCCAGAGGTCGTGTGCTCCTCCGCAGACAAGTGTACGCAGCGTATCTCGAAGTGGTGACGGCTGATGCGCCCGAGGCTGCTGGCCGATACGCTGTGCTCGAGCAACCCGTCCTGGGTGAACTGCTCCCGGCCCACCACCATGCTCTTCCCCGCTCGCCATCGCTTCTCGATGACCACAGGTCTCGTCTGCCTCGACTTTTCCATCGCCTCCCCGAACAGTTCCAGCCGGTACCCAAAGAAGGCCTCCTCTTCTTCCTCGTCTCCGTGCTCCGTTCCCGCTGCTTCTTCTTCGTCATCTGCGTCGTTGCTATGATCGAAAGAGGGCAGCTCAATCGTGGGCTCTTCGTCCTCCTCCTCCACTCTTCTCTTGGCCCTCTCCTCCCGCATCCTAGGCCTTTTCGTCGTGCGGGATGATTCACGCCATCGATCGTCACCTTGCTCGCCCTCCTCCCTAGGATGCATCCTCATCACCTCGCGGTCATTGTGGTGGTCGTGTCCCTTTTCATCTCCTCTTTCTTTTCGCTTGCGTAAGACCTCAAGAGCATCCGAACTGCTTTCCATCCACCCTTTCTTCTTCTTTTGCTCCTTCCCGCCAAGTGGCTTTCGTTCTTTCTCGTCATTTCTTTTACATTTTCCTTTCTCTCCAAGGAAAATAAAGATGAAAAAGTAAAAAAACATGCCATGAATTCTTCGGATCAGGTGGCGACGGGAAGAGATTTCCTCTTCTCCATCAAGGTCAGGCATCGGCCAATCGCTGTCTGTGCTTTGTTCGCTGCACGGATGCGACGGAATGAGAGCCCGGGCCTAAAGGAGAGTTGTAATTACTCCGCGACCATCGCATTTTTCGTTACGCGCTCAAGCAAGCTCCCTCCCGCTGCATCTTGTCAGCGCACTCTTCCCGCCATGGAGCACGTTGCACGAAGCCATGCCTTCGTCTTATCCTCCTTCTTCCTCCTTCTCCTCTTCTTGGTCTCTCTTCCCCCGGCAGCAGGTACCTTAGCTACGCTCCTTTTTTTCCCTCTTTTACTATCCCCTATTCTTTTTAGTGTCCGGTCCTGCCCCACCAGGTTGCCGGGCTAAGGACTCACTTACACGAGTGGCGTGCGTTATGGGGGAATGAACCAGACGCTGCGGGCACCTTCTCGATGACCCTGCTCCACACGCAGGACACCTATGGCACGGTGGTGGCGGTAGACAAGTTCAACGGCATATGTGCGCCCTTCAACAACGGCACCTACCCGCCCAAGTGTTATGGCGGCATGGGCCGCCGTATGTCCCTTATCAGGAACGTGCGCGAGAACCAGACCCTGCCGCACGTCCTGCTGATGGACACCGGCAACGTCCTTTCCGGTACGTTGGAGGCTCTGGCTCTCCCACTTATGTTACCTCGCTGGTGTTTTGACTTTGCGTGACGTGAGCGTTCCGTTCGTGCGTATGTAGCCGTTATCTCACTCCGTCCCTTTCTTCCCTTTTCACCCTTTGCAACCCGGTGCCGATCGGCGATCGACATGTCGATCCCATCTGCAGATTCGCCATTTGAGTCGTCAGCTGGCCCGCAGGCGCTGGGCGAGTTCTACAACACTCTGGGTACGTTGTGGGTGTTCGTATCTCTGCCGTGTGGGTCCTCTTGATCTGTTGACTAAGGGCGACTACGAGGATGAAGATGATGACCAAGTTGACTTGGGCGCGTGGGTGTGATAGGTTACGACATCCTAAAGCTGGGCGACCACGACATGGCCAGGCTTTCAAAGGTACCACAAACACAAGACAGGCATTTTCTGGAAGGAAAGGGAGCTGAGGCTCATGCTCTCTCGTTGCGGCACCTTCAGTTGGCCGACTTCTTAGACGCTGTGCCGAACACAACTGTGGTGGCATCGAACATGGTCAATTCGAGTATTGACCCTGATATTGGCCGATTCAACATACAGCCTTATGTCATACACACCTTCTCGGATGGCGAAAAGGTAAACGATTAGTCCATAGTGAGCGCTCTCTAGTGTCCGCTAAACTCCTTCCTCGCTGTCCAGGTTGGAGTCTGTGGTGGGGTTGGACAGAACATTAACGTTAAGATAAACTCGCATTCGCCTGTCGTACGCATCTCCTTCTTCTTCAAGAAAAGTAAGGATTTCAGGATTCCAATAGGTATTGACATCTTGTGATCAACAGAACTCCACCAACGAGGTGCAGGCTCTCAAAGCGGCGGTGGGCAACATGATCAATAAAGGAGGTTGGACAACCGCTAGCCACAGTGAGATTCTCAGATTAACCTCCCATTAATTCTACGCAGTTAATCGGATCATTGCCTCCATATATGACGAGACTCTGGTGGATACTATCGTTAACGAGGTTGTTGGGGTTGACGTGCTCATCGTTCACTCAGACCTGTATATCACATCTCCGGCTGGTATTTCTTTCTTTTTTGGTTTGCCTCGCCCCGTGCTCAAAACTCACATTCGATTCTGCGCTGCAGTTTCGCTGGACCAACCCGTTGGCCCGTACCCTGCCGTGTATAATGCACGTATCTGACAACGAGAGTGACAGCTGTAAAGCGGACCACTATAACGGCCTCCTTCTTCTAGGTGTCATGGGGCCAGCCAGTACTAGTGATTGGTGCAGGATCGTACGGCAAGTACATCGGCCAACTAAATCTCGTATTCGACCAATACGGTGTCATCACCAGCTGGGTACTAGATCTTGTGTCCATGAAGTGGGTTGTGAGTGGAGTTTGCTCACCCTCACGCCAGAGTGGCAATTCCTACGTTCTTACCTCGAGCTATGGAGAGGACTCATCAGTGAAGGTAAGTAAGCCAACATCTTCTCTAGTGGATTTGTGTTAACGCTCTTGCGCAGACCCAAGTCGTTTCCTACTACTCTGATGTGGTTAATTCCTTGGTCACCACAAAACTAGGAGAGGCAGCGGTCAACGTCAGCTTCGAGGGCCAGTGTCTATTCACTCAATGCACAATTGGCAGCTGGCAGGCTGACGTTATCCGACAAGCCACTGGGACCGAATTAGGTTTCATCAACAGTGGAAGTATAGGGTATTCACTCCTCTGACAGATTAACGATTGCCTTATCTTTTCCTAATAACGAAGACGGGCATCTGCAGTGGAGGCTTCAAGCAGGGAGATATCATGGCCATTGATGTACAGACCGTTGTCAAGTACGGCACGGATTTCATCTACACAATATCCATCACAGGTTCGGAGCTTATGGTGGCTCTGGAGAATTCTATTTCAAAGGTCAACACTGGACGCTTTCTCCAAGTACGTGGAATGACGCTCAGCCCAAGGCCATAATAGCAGTGATGCCAATTAATCACTTCATCGGGGTGACGTGCAGATCTCTGGATTAAAGATCGAGTGGAACGCCAACGAACCAGTCGGATGGCGACTGGTCAATGCATGGCTCATTGACCAGTCGAACAAGCGTCAGGGAGCATCAGAGCCGGTATTGATAAATAACAGCACCCGCTACACCGTCGCTCTCCTCGACTACATGGCAAAGGGTGGAGATGGCTACTCGATCTTTCAGAATAATGCCACGAACGTGGTAAACACGGGTTACACCCTCTTCCAGGTACCGTACAACATTCCATGTTAGATATTGAAGATCACTGACATTCTACCCGAAGGTTGTGCTTCAAGCTTTGGACAACGGTCCAGTAGACCCTTTGACCGACAGCCGTATCGTAACAAGCTCGGCCAGACGCCTTGCTTGCCTCGATGCTACTGGCACTCTCTGCAACAACAACGGACAGTGTATCAACGGCGCCTGCGTGTGCAATTCAGGAACATCTGATTCGTTGTGCGCTCCTCAGAGCGCCTCTAGCAGCAGCGATAACACGACGGCTATTGTCCTCGGGACTGTGCTCCCAGCCGTCTTCCTCCTGTTGGTTATTGCTCTCCTGTTTGCTTTGCTCTTGTGGGCGTACATGAAGTACAAGCAGCCCAAGCTCATCCTCAAGGTACAGCCATTCCTGTTCCATTTCATAGAAAGAGAGAGGCTAAAGGAGGCATTACAGGAGCCCAATTATCAAGTTCTAGTATGGCGCCGGGAGTCCACAGAAGGAGAGAAGTCCGCCCTTCTGAAGCCCATCAATAGCAAGGTGAGCGCTATTCTGGAGAAGGTACATTTGCCGTATATCCAATTGTGAAGTGTCATTTGTCTCATCTCATCATTGGCTTGCAGTTCCTCTTGGATAAACATGTGGTTAAGGCTCTCAGTGGAATAGTGAGACTCAACCGAGCTCAAATGGACGAGGTATCAGCAGCGATGGTGCTGGTACATCAGTCAACCAACAAGGGCACCAAACTCATCAAGACTCTTCTCAAGCACGAACTTCGTTCCGAGGATGAACGCGTGCTATTTCGTGAGGAGACCCTTGGTTTACGTGCCTTCTCGGTCCTAAGCCGCATGGTGGGTCTCCCCTACCTTTGGTTCCTTTTTGCGTACCCGATTGCCGAGATCGATATGGCCAATGCCAACGTACACATAACCTCGCATTCACATCAGAGTGACCTTTCCTCTATCTTGCTAACTGGGATGCATACAGGACGACGCAAAATCCCCTCGACCGAGGACAAATGTGTCCGACAACGATCCCAGTCCACTCAGCATCTTCTCCGTTGGCGCAGCCATTGAGGTACTGCATTGATGCATAGTGTCTGCAGTTCTGTAGTTGTTAGTACTCAATTTATGGATTCACAGATCGATCCCCGGATGATGGAGGACGGGGAAGATAACTCTATTGGTCGGTTGCAGCTGGAGCTCATCCTGCAGAAGCTTTTCTCTCGAATCACTGATTCCATTAACCAATTTCCTTTGTACGTACCAGCGAGATATTCTGATATCAGCCAGTTCTCATCTTGGCTCTTTGATAATCAGATATCTGCGCCAGCTGTGTCACATGATTAAAAAGGATATGTGTTACGACCATCCGGATTACATCCACCGAGTACTCGGTAACCTCATCTTCCTTCGCTTCATCGTACGTCACGCCAACACCATCGCCGATGGTGTTTAAGATCTATTGCTTACGCTTTCCTCCGCTAGTGCCCTTCGCTGATCGTGCCCCAGACTTATGGTCTTGTAAAGGACCACACTCACGAAAAGACACACCGAGCACTCATCCTCATTGCCAAGGTTTTGCAGAACCTTGCCAACAAGAATGACTTTTCGGGGAAGGAACTGTTCATGGAGTCCATGAACGGCTTCATCCACCGCAATATCAAGAAGGTGAACTATCCCTTTGATGAGGCTGCCTCGCTCTTTGTATCGTCTTACTCACGGCTTTGTACTCTCTTTTTGTGCAGCTGGAGTCGTTCTACGATCAACTCTGCGAGCCTGCTGATGAGCCCCGATTCGGTGATCCGCCTACCTCGATCGTGCCACGACAGTTCCGCAAGAAGTCGCTCGCCCTCATGTACCAGTTCGTGCAAACCAATAGCAAGGCGATCCACGATGAGCTATCTGAGTTCCCGGCCTATTCCGTCAAGGACGCGCTCGAGATGCTGCGGTACCTTACGCAAGAGGTGGAAACCCTGGACATTGATGAAGAGGAAGATGACGACATCGTCGAGACCAGTAGCAGTGGTGACCCTGCAACCAGCGATGAAGACGAACTCGACCCGGCCGACGACGCCATCAAGATGCAAACCCTTCCTCGACCATGACACCGAACCTAACTTAACGCGCTATCTCCTCGTTAATGATTTAATCATTTTTACACTTGTATAAATGCTATAATTCTCCATTCCACACTCAGTCATCCCGCACGCACCGCAATCACTGAGCACCTCCCCGTTTCGTTGGTGTGACCAGCTCCTACACTGTTCCTACCTTCAAGGAGCGTTACTGGTAACAGTACACGTGATTGTCGGAACCAAAAACATCAACTAGGGAACTAGGCCAGTCACTTTCTGTCTGGTCAGACACTCCCAGGTCCTTATCACCTCCCTAGCACTTGGGAGTAAGCCCCGTTCGCTGAGTGCAGTTGCAGCCACTGGCATTTCACCACCCGTCATTTGGAACCCAAACTGGTCTTTTCTGTTTCGCTTTCACGTGTCAACCCACTCACGAAACACATCCACACAGGAGTTAGGAGCAGTGTCCCGCTCACTCACTACAGCACAAGGCTATGGCCTGGCGTCCTGCCCGTTCATTTGGAGGTGGACCTGTGCTGAGCCTGGTGACCTTCTTCCTTCTCTACGGTACGTGTCAGTACTGGCATACCCTCTCTCTCTCTCTCTCTCTCTCTCTCTCTCGCACTTCGTGTTCCTTCTTCCTTTACTGCGAACAACGAAGCTGAAGCTGAAGAAGATGAGGAAAGATGAAGATGAAGAGGAAAGTGTTGATCAACTCACCCCAATTTCTCTCCCCTCTCTGGGTGATGCCAGGGTCAGTGACGGCGTGGGAGCTGACGGTGGTTCACTCAGGTGACACCTTCGGCGCGGTCGTTGCCGTCAACGTGGCAAACAACCCGTGCCAGCCCATTAACGACACCTACACCTCCGACCTGCCCCTTTGCTTGGGTGGTGTCGCCCGGCGCGCGGCGCTCGTGAGCCAGCTGCGCCAACAGAGCACCAACACTCTTGTCATCGACATCGGCAACGTCCTGCCAGGTAAGCTCGGATGGAGCGGAGCTGGTCTCCCAGTGGTTCAGTGCAGGAGTTACCGATGCACGCGCCACGCGGCTTCGGCCGTTTCGCTCTTTTTGTGTCTTTGCTGTCATCGTTTTCGTTCTTTGGCCAATCTCCTTGTGCACATCAGGAGCGAATTACTTCCTCTTCACTCCGGAGCAAGTGACGAGGTACACGAGCCAGGTCGCCTATGATGTGGTCAAGTTGGGGTTGTACGACATGCAGGGCGGCGTCCCACTGGTACGAATTGGGACAAGTTTGATAAGCGCGCTAGTCCAGCTTACGTCACTTAATTCACAGTTGCGCGACTTCATTGAGGCTGTATCAGTCAACGGGACCAAGGTAGTGAGCTCCAACCTACAGGGCGTGAAGAACGAGACCCGTCTTAACGGCGTCACCATCCACCAGAAGGTCGTCATAGGATTCAACGACGGTGAAAAGGTCAATTCCCGCCCCATACATCATGATGATCACTCTTGTCTTATCGATGCTGTTCAGGTAGGTTTCGCAGGCACCATGCCGGTCAACATCGGGCAGTTGGTCACTGATCCTGGAACGATGGTACAACACTTCCCACCAAAACTAGCGGACCTTTCAGTGACGAGTAAGTTGATCAGGACTCTACCGAAGAGATCAGTGCTTTGCAGGTGGCCGTAGGGATATTGCTCAACGAAGGAGGTACCTCTTGTGTTGTTAGTGGAGAACGTAGCAATAATGAAGATTTCAGCTTACCCGTGAACATGTGCATGTAGTCAACAAGATCATCGTAGCCGTGAGCAACTATCAGATTGTGGATTCACTTGTCGCGCGCGTGCTTGGAATTGATGTGGTCCTGGTACAAGGGCGTTTCTATGCCAACAACAATGGTATCCAGCTTTTTTTTTTCTTTTTTAGGAGTGATGATCGGTTGAGTCTGACTCTCGTCTAATCTCTAGCCGACGGCGCTCCTGTGGGGCCGTATCCATCAATCAGAGAGATGGCATGGAACCAAAAAGTTTGCATCGCCGGTGCCGGTGTGTGGGACAAACATGTCGGCAAGATGAATCTCGAGTTCGATCAGTTCGGAGTCATCCTGAGCTGCACTGGCGACGCCATCCCACTAAACGACTCGATTTCACCCGTTGCTGCCATGCAAGAAGCAGTTATTGAGGACTACAACACTGCGATGTCGAGTCTGGGTCGAGTCATTGGCACAGCTCAGATCTCACTGGACAACAATGTGAGACACTCCACCCACCAAGTCATAGCTGCTTGCTTATCGTTCGTTTAGGACCAATGCATGTTTGGAGAATGTGGTATCGGCAGTTGGGCAGCCGAGCAGATCAGGTTGACCGGCAACACTGACATTGGTTTCGTGAACGGAGGCTCCTTTGGGTGAGTACAACGCATTGTTAGGCCAATCACCACTGATTCTGATGTTTCAACGGCTAACAGAGACCGAATCGAGCCGGGCAACATCACGCTGGGACAGTTCATCCGCTCCTTTCCCTTTCCTGCAGATTTGCTCGTCATCATGAACCTCAATGGGAGCTCCTTGCTGGACGTGCTGGAGCACTCAGTCTCTCTGGCCAACGACACCTCGCTCGACATATCACAGGGGATAGGTCGGTTCCTACAGCTTTCAGGACTAAGGTTTACTTGGAATCCGCATGAGGCCGTCGGAATGCGTATCGTCAACGCTTGGGTGAGGACAACGCTTGCCACGCCAACCAAGCGTGTCTCTTCCGATGAATGGGAGCTGATCGATCCGGTACGCAAGTATACCGTATCCACCATCACCTATCTCGCCAGTGGACAGGACGGCTACACCGTGCTGACGACCAACGCGTTGGATTCCCAAACTACCACGTTGAGTGTTCGCAATGTACGCCCCACCGTCCACCGCGTTGAGCTTCGTGCTGAAAAACTGATCTTTGAATGCAGATCTATCTTGATGGATTCGAACGGGGACCTGTAACGGCGCTGAACAAGGACCTGATCGCGCAAACAACGGCCTCAAGACGGTCATGCCTTCCTCCTGGAAGCACCGTTCCTTGTAACAATAACGGCATCTGTCTTGATGGAGCCTGCTTCTGTTCCGTGAGCGGAACTCAGGGACAATACTGCGACACAACCGCAGCATCAAGCTCATCTGACAACGTCACTCTCGCTGTTGTGCTGGGGACTATTCTCCCGGTAGCCTTTGTCCTCGTTGTGGTTGCAATCCTCATTGCCGTGGTGATTCTTGGTTATATGAAGTACAAGCGACCCAAGCTCATTCTCAAGGTACTTCCCATGCTTTGCCTATCTGTAATTTGTCTTACATGTACTCCAGGAACCGAACTATCAGCTTCTAGTGTGGAGACGTGACTCCATGGAGAGCGCAACAGAAGCACGGATGCTCCCCATGCGTCGCCTGAGCGTCAAGGTTCAAAGTGTGTTGGAAGAAGTACGTAGACTCAATCAATCACTCTTCCTAGCTGATAACTTATGCGATCATACACCTCCGATCAGTTCTTGATGGACAAGCATGTAGCTCAGGCCGTAAGCAATGTTGCCCATTCAAGCCCCTCATCCATTGACGAAGTCTCTGCAGCAATGGTATGTCTCCTTCATGTTGCCTTACCCTAATGGTCTCATCTCATTCCACATTCAGATGTTGGTGTATCAGTCCGCCGACAGGGGAGTGGAGCTTCTGAGACTCTTGCTGAAGAGCGAGCTCATGGCCCTGGACGACGACATGACCCTTTTCCGAGAGGAGACCTGTGCAGTGAAAGCCTTCTCAGTGTTCAGCAGAATGGTGGGATTGCCGTACCTGTGGAATACCTTCGCCTTACCCATCGCTGAGATTGAGTTGGCAAACAATGTACCACAACTTCCCCTCATTGAGTGTGGCGAAAAGCTAATCTCCTATATATATATATATTGGCATCCAGAGTCAACATGGCAGTTCCTCTCCGCGTCATCTCATCTCCGACAGCGACCCTACACCATTTGGTACCATCTTCTCGCCGACTTCCACGACGGAGGTACGATCAACCTCATCAGTAAGCGTTTTGCTCTGACCGCAGGTGGATACACCAGATCAATCCCAAGATGCTTGAGGAGGGACAGGACCACTCCATAGGAAGGCTTCAGCTCGAGCTCATCCTGCAGAAGCTGTTCTCTCGCATCACAGAGTCACTGAACTACTTCCCTCTGTGCGTCTCAACTCAGCGATGTGGCTCTTTCTCAACGGTTGCGTCTTACATCAAACTGCAGATATCTAAGACAGCTATGTCATATGCTTTATGAGGACATGCGCTACGACCATCCAGACTACATTCACCGAGTGCTGGGCAACCTTATCTTTCTTCGATTCATTGTACGTAGTAGTGCTTCACTCCGTTTATGGATGTCCAGCTATTCTCACCCCTTTGTTTAGTGCCCAGCGCTTCTCCTACCTCAGAACTACGGCCTCAGCAAGACCGAAACACACCCGGGTACCCACCGGACCTTAATTCTTATCGCCAAGGTGTTGCAGAACTTAGCCAACAAGAACGACTTCACCGGCAAGGAGCAGTACATGGAAGTCATGAACGGCTTCATTCACCGCAACTTATCCAAGGTACGCAACCCAAGAGATCGATCAGCCTGTGTGATCAACTCACGCGCTTGGTGCATTGATATCAAGTTGGAGCAATTCTTCAATGATCTCTGCAAGGAGGCCGATGAGCCACGCTTCGGAGACCCGCCGACATCGATTGTACCACGGCAGTTCCGCAAGAAGTCGCTGGCACTTCTGTACCAGTTCGTACGTTCACATGGCAAGGAAATTCATCAGGAGTTGTGCGAGTTTCCTCTGTATGCAGTTCAGGTACGTCCAATCTTCAAGAGCTTCTAGCCGTCCCACTGATTGTCTTGGTTTACGCAGGAATCACTAGAGCGGCTGAAGTACATCCTACGGGACGTGGCTGATGTGGTCAGTGATAGCGACAAAGAGAGTGACGATGATGAATCAGAGAGTGCCGAAGAGGGTTCCCGATGATGGCGCAGTCTTTCACCTATCCTTTCATGTATGTTGTGTGTGACTAAACGTTCTCGCAGAGCTAGACTGCCTGAGTTGTTCTTCGCATTAATAGTCCACGTCAGGATACGCGCCGGGTGTTTACCCTCCTGGGTGCGAAGGCTGTCCCCAAAAGTTCAATTGAATGCATGAACTGTAGGGGCTTTGTTACATGAGCAAAGTGGTATGTAAGCTTACCGGCTCACCTTGATTTATATATACTGTCACGACAGGAAATTTTTCCTGTATGTAACCCTTCCCCTGTGGTGTAGTTGGCTAGCATTTCCGCCTGTCACGCGGACGACCCGGGTTCAAATCCCGGCGGGGGAGAATCACCAATTTTGCCTTTGAGTCGGGTTTGCTGCTTCGGCTTCCGTGGATGGACCGAGTTGTTCGTTTTCTATCAAAGAAAAAAACAAAAAGAAGAAAGCAAGCACCTGGAATTTCGTCTGTACTGAGATGTCGGTGAGGTGTGCTTACAAGTGGTTAGCTGCCACCAAAGGACAGACGGCCGCCACCCGTTGGTCTTATTTTTCTATCAACCCAACCCTTAAGCTAGCATGAGTGAAGAAAGGCAGGAATTCGACATCATCGTCATAGGCAGCGGGGCAGGCCTGACCGGCATTGCCCTCCCTGCCTCCCGCAACGGCCTGAAAGTGTGCTTGGTTGAGGTACGCAGTGGGTGTCTTCGTCCTTTTGCTTGCCTCTGTGGCCAGACCGTCCTCCGGTCCGCCGAACACTGACTGCCCTTTCGCACGCAGCAAGCACAACTGGGTGGGACATGCCTGAACCGTGGTTGCATTCCCAGGTACGCTTGCCCCACTTCGTTCTGGCGTCCATTCATTCATGCTGATTGATGATGCATGAATGCGGCACTGTCGCTACAGTAAGATGCTCATTCACCCGGCTCAAGTGGCACACGATATTGAGAACAGCCACCGCTACCACTTCGACATCGATGGCTTTTCGGTTCATCACCGAGTACAGCTGAGCCCGCCCCTAAGAAGAAATATGACAGTCTTACTGACGCTGAAAACCTCTCCGTAGGAATTGGTGGAGGAGGTCGTGGATCACATCGACACGGCCGCGAAGAACTGGAAGCCCACCACACTCGAAGGAGGAGTTCACCTTATCCAAGGTTGACGCGCGTGTAAGGTTACCGCGTCTCACTGCTTACCTTTGAAACCTTTGTTGTGGCTCCGCACAGAGAAAGCATTCTTCATTGACAAGAGGGTGCTCAAGACAGAGCAGACAGGACAGGAGATTACTGCACCCAAGATATTCATCGCCTGCGGTAAGATAACAGTGTGTCATGCCTACTTCAAGATGCTCATTCTCTGTGTCTTATAGGTGCCCGTCCTGGTACGGTCCCAATTGAGGGTTTGGAAGGAACTCCCTACATCACCTACGTTGAGGCTTTGCGTTTGAAGAAGGTAGAGTGCCTGAAGAGATCAGTCACTCGATTAACTGATCTCCTCTCAATAGAAACCTAAGTCTTTGGCTCTCATCGGTGGAGGTTATATTGGAGCAGGTGCGTAAACATGCGTTGGCGAAAAGCTTGATGAAGAAGACGGGAGGCTTAGTGTGGATTTGTGTGCAGAGCTCGCTTTCTTCTTCCATCAGATGGGAGTGGATGTCACTGTGCTTGATTCAAAATCAAACCTCGCCGATCGGGAAGACGAGGAGATTGCGAAGGAGTTCATGAAGATTTTCACCTCAACTATTAAAGTCCTCCCTGAAGTGAACATAGTATGATACCCTGCTTACAAAACCAGCTTTTATTTCCTGTGCTGACAGAGGTAACACTACAGACAAAAGTGAGCTACACAAACGACTCCTTCAAAATCGAGTATGGTGACGATCAGGGATCCAAATTAGTTGAAGCGGAGCAGCTCTTGGTAGCCACTGGAGTTCAGGTCTGTTTCTGCGCAACCAGCCTAGTTATACCGAACCTCATACTCACACTGCGTTGCCTTCAGCCTAATACAGATACGCTTCAGGTTGACAAATCGGGAATCGAGCTAGATGAGAGAGGCTACATCAAGGTACGGTTTCTTTAATTTATTCTGGATCTCGATTTGTTGATCATCTGCCGGCAGGTGGATGAATGTCTGCGCTCTACGTGTGAAGGAATCTGGGCTTTGGGCGACTGTATTGGAAATTACCAGTTCCGACATGTGGCCAACTTTGAAGCTCAATACTTACTCACTCAAGCCGCCCTTCCGAGTACACCGAAGAATACGCCTGCCCACTACCCAGTACCTTCCTTCCATCCTGAGACGTCCTTGTTATGCTATGTGACCGTCTTTCGTTGGCAGCCTATACCCCACGCAATCTTCACCTATCCTGAACTGGCCGCAGCTGGAAAGAATGAACAGGACCTTCGAGAGGACGGTACTCCCTATGTGAAGGTGCTGCCAACTTTAAGCTTTCCAGCAATCGATTCCCAGATCAATGATTACACTCGTCTCCATTAGGGCGTGGCGCAGTACGCCAAAACTCCTTTCGGAAAGGCCCTCCGTACGAAGCATGGCTTTGCGAAAGTCCTCATTCACAAAGAAACCAGAAAGATACTTGGCTTCCACGTCATCGGCGCCGAGGCGAGCAATCTGCTACATGAGGTACCTCCCCATCTTCTCTATCACGCCATGATAAACCCAAACTTACTTCGTCACCT
>CDEZ01018515.1:13633-29097 GCA_000826365.1 Acanthamoeba royreba | reverse complement strand
TTTACTCTGTCGCGCCATTGTTTAACAAAACCTGCAGATCAACCTGGCAAGGATGGTGTTCAAAAGAACGAACAGCAAGTCGAGGCTACGCAGCAGAACAAGCAAACTGGTCCACCTGTCAACCTCGATCCGACGCCTGACTTCCGTACGGCTTTCACTGTTCTTCCTAATCCCCAGGGTGTCTTACATGAGCGATACAGAGCGACCAACATGGGTGGAGGATAAATACGCTGCTTCCTGTGCCAAATGTACCATCGACTTCAGTACCTTCAAGCGTCGACACCACTGCCGAGGTTGCGGGAAAGTCTTCTGTGCGGAGTGCAGTGGGTGTTTCCTTGTGCTTCCCCCCGAATTTGGTTACAAGGCGCCACAACGTACCTGCCGTTCGTGCTACGTAAAGCATTCCACAATTGATTACTCCAAGAAGTACGACACTTTCGGGCCCGTCGATGCCCCGGTACGAGTAGCTCTCAACACACCGGAGGCACTAAAACCGTGAACTTACGGAAGATCCGCAGCTTGTAGTGCTACTCCACGGAGCTGCTGCCACACGCAAATCGTTTGCTCTCCAGATAGAGGCTCTCAAGGTACGGCTTGTTGTCCTAGGTCATTAGTGAGACTCAGTTTCTTGTTTTAGTCCGACTACCGGTTGGTAGTGCCAGATCTTCCCGGACATGGGTCTCGAGACAACCAGCAGTTCACAATGCAGACAGGTGCGACTTCCTCTGTGGCCAAGTACGCCTTCGTTTTCGCACTCACACTTATTTTACTTCAGCTATGGATGTGGTCGAAGAGGTCATTCGCGCGCACTCCCCCGAGAAACGGGCCATCATCTTTGTACGGCAGTACTCATAACGCTTAAGTCCGGCCAGACCTAACCACGGTGGATTAGGGCTACGGTCTAGGTGGATTTGTAGCAATGTCTTTGGCAGGAGCGCGACCGTATCTATGCCGCGCTATCATAGTGGGCGCAGCAGCAAGCAATCAGACTGAACGGGGCGGTCTCTTTCTGAGTATACTCAGCCTCATGTGGTCTTCCATTCCCAAACCTCTTCTATCGCGAGCTGGAAGGTAACACCTTTGCACGCCTTCATGCCACTGTGATCCCTGCTGATTGTTTGTCCTTGTTTGGGCGTAAAGAGTCTCGTTAGACAAGTACACTAGGATATCTGAGGATCAAGTCGATCAACTTTTCCTGCGTCCTGGCATTCAGGTAGCGTGTATATTGCCCACGCGGTGTTGATGCCTTTGGGGTGCTGAAACACATCGTTCTTCAAGTATGCAGCATGGCCGGACATTCTGGCGGCAGTAGGCACGCATGATTTCGGTAAAAATCTCACTCTGTACCCCGGCCCTGTGCTGTTTTTCCACGGCCAGCACGGTACGCGACATTGCTGTTGTTATCCACTTCCTTTGTTCTTATGGTGTGACCTCACCAGACAATCGACATTCTGAGGAGGAATGGAGCCGAGCTGCCCGCAAAGCCAAGGTCGAGGTGATCGAAGACGCGGGGCAGTGGGTTTTGGTTGACCAGCGCTTCCACGCCCGAGTATCAGCGCTCGTGAATGGGTTTGTTCAGGATGTTATCCACATGGAAGAGGAAGAGGAAAAGCGCAAGGAAGAAGAACGACAGCGCGAAATCGCTCGTCGCAACGCCATGCAGCAACAACAACAGCAGCAGCAGTCTGTGGTCACGCAAGCCGCCCCAGTTTCACAACAACCCGACAACACGCGACTCTTCAAAGACGCTGACTGGCTCTTCACGAAAGAATGACCTGCCCTCGCTGCCTGCTCTCCTCGGTATTATTTATGGTTTCTCTCTCATCCCACAGCACTCGCTGTCTCTGCGTGATGTTTTTATTTAAAAGTGAAAGTGGAACCGTTTAAAAGAAGTAGAAGGCGGGGAGAAGTCGACGGATCGGGCTACCAAGGCAGCTCGGTGGCAGAAACCAGAGGAAGAAGGAAGGCAACTGCGGTGCGGCCGTGTTTTGAAATGGTGATGGCTCTTGAGTAGAGAAAGCAGAAACAGCAGCCGGTAGCGCAGTGATGGGTCGACCAGCCAGCTTGCACCGTTGTAGCCTATCTAAGTTTACATCTCCTTCGCTCACAGAAACTCTGCGCGCGAAAGCCTTGTTCCTCCGCTTCTACCGTCGCTCCCCGTTGCCTTTTCGCCGTTGGAACCGCACACGTCTGTTATTGCTCCTCCACATGCTCAGCTGCATCATTGACAGAGGAATGAACGTAAGGGCAGTTAGTCGTCTGAACGCTTAAAGCGGAATGCACACCACACAATTCTCGCCACAGCACACGAAGCGCCATCACAATGAGGTCAAGGCGTCGTACTTCTTGTTGTTGTCGGCAGGTTTGAGAATCTGAACGCACGTTAGACACAGTTGCGTGAGATTAATCTTGGTAGATGATCTTAAGCTAGCGATTTCTTACCTGGAACGAGCACATTAGAGTTTCGTCAACGCTCATCATGGCTCCGGCGTTGTCGAACTCGCCACAGTAGTTGGGAGCTGAGAATAAGGTGACGAGCTGGCGCTTGGCGAAAAACTCATAGCCATCCTCAACCACTTGATGCGCTCTACAAATGAGGTCGAGATCGTGCCTCTTGAGGAAGTTCGTCACGATATCCGCACCGAATGTGAACGACACACCACGATCGTTCTCGCCCCAGCCCTGTATTTGCTTGTCGGGATCGGACCACAGCAGGTCACAGAGCAAGCCTAAGGCCCCAAATCGCGATTTGTCAAAATTGGGATCGGTTGAGATGTGGGCGGAGGCGTACCTTGGTCTGGCACATCCGTCGGACGGACGATCCTACGGATCTGCTCCATGGTTTTCAAGTCAGGAGAAAGGCCCCCGTGCATGCAGAAAATCTTTTCATCGATTATGGCGGCGATGGGAAGGCAGTTGAAGCACTCTGTGAACGTTTTCCACAACTTGACGCTGTACCGCCGCTTGCCTGTTATGTCATTGTCGGCACCACGATTAAATCACCATTGAGACTCGACAAATGGGAAGGGGAGTATATCCTACATTCGTCGTAGAAACCGTAGATCCTGTTGATGGAGGCACACTCGTGGTTGCCACGGAGGATGAAGAAGTTCTCTGGGTACTTGATTTTGTAGGCGAGAAGGAGGCAGATGGTTTCGAGGGACTGCTTGCCCCTGTCCACGTAGTCCCCCAGGAACAGGTAGTTGGCGTCCGGAGGGAATCCACCGTACTCGAACAGACGCAGCAAGTCGTAGTACTGCCCATGAATGTCCCCTACACGCGCATTCCATTTGCACAACGACATGACCGGTGAGTCACTCTTCTCTCTTTCGAGATGGAACCACGTAGAGGGGGGAGGGCCATGACAGTACCACAAATTTTGATGGGGGCTTCGAGTTCGAGGAGGATGGGCTGAGAAATGAAGATTTCTCGCGCCTTCATGCAGAGGCTGCGGATCTCCTGGGCGGCGAGTTGCACTTGCTTGCCGGGTCGGCTTCCTCGCACCTCCAGCAGCCTTTCAATAATGCTATCTACATCGATGTCCCCCATCCTTTCTTCTCTGTGGGATGGGAAGGAAATTGAGTGCCATCAACATCAGCAGTAGCAGCCATCTTCGCTCCTTCCTCCTCTTCTTCCACCAATTTCCCTCCTCATCCTTGAAGCTGCTCTTTTCTCCCTTCACCTCACTTGGCTCGAAGCCAGCCCTCACCACCCACCCAGGGGTGGGGGTGGTGGGCGGAATGGTCGTTCCATGTGGAGAAGCTCCTCGCCGAAAAAGAAGACTTCGTTCTTCTATTCTCCAAGGAGGGGGTCAGGCACACGTACGCCTAGCGTTCGGGATGGTGGTGATGATTTGATGAAGGGTTGGGAAATGAGGAGGAGTTGAGGCTGTGGGGTGGCGTTGGCAAATTGAAGGAGAGAAGAGAAAAAGAAGCAGTGGGGTCCCCGGGAGAGCCGTTTCCTTGGCCGAGCAGACTCTTTTTTAAAAATCAAAAGAGACCTCTTCTTTCCTGGGGAGACCGCAAGGAGGAGAGGAATCAATCAATCAAAGGGGGGAGTGGAGCTGCGTGCTGGTGGAATAGGGAAGGGGGGACCAGTACTGTACGGTAGCCTCGCGCGGCGCAGGAGGGAGGGGGACGTAGCGACGGTGGCGGAGGCAAAGGCGGGAACGCACCACCCCGCACACCGCCCCGATTGGTCCCCACCCAAATGTGCTGGTCACCCCCGGATTTATCCTCCCACCACACCCTTCGCCGAATTTCTTTTCGTTTTCACTTTGTTCCTGTAATGATTTCCTGATGAAAAGGAAAAGAAAAATAAATCGCAGGGTGTGATTTTGTAGTCGAGATTGTGTTTTTTGTTATTTGGGTTCGAACTACCCCAAGACGGGGAGGGAGAGATCATGATTGGGCAAAAAGTATTTAGGCTCTCTCGAGCGGTTCGATCAGGATGACGCTGTTCCCTCGAATCACTACCATGCCGAGCTCGTTCCGTTCGGTGCTTGAGACCTCCTCGATGGTGTCCTCCAGCACGAGATTCATGAACTGGTCGAATCCGCGCAGGATGCCCGACACCTTTCGGTTGGCGTTGAGTTTGATGGCGAGCTTCTTGTCCATGTAGCGTCGCAGATCGGGTCCTACTGCCTTGCTCATCTTTGTGTGCTGCGGTCGGTAACTCTTTCTCGGCCAACACACAGAGGATGAAATCCTGGGCCTTTTACATTTCCCTATCCTTTTCCTTTTCTTTGTTTTCCCTACTCTTTTCTTGTTCCAAGGACAAGGAAAAACAAAACAAACACCTGCCTACGTGTAGAGGATGAAGGCGAGGACCAAGCTGCCCCGGAACACCAAAAAAGGCACCACAGCCCAGCGCGGACCTGTGGCGTCCGAAAAAGAACTGGAGCACTCGTCCAAGTGCGAACAGGAGGTCGGCCTGCAGGAACGTGGTGCACCTGCGGCAGAGGCAGCAGGCAGCGATACAACCGAAAAGGAAGCAGAAACAGCGGAAGAAGGAGCCAGCTCACGCGGTGCACTACTGCAACGTCACAAACAAGAACTGCGGGTATATCTCTGAATAACATGATCTTTTTTCATGTGTATTCTTTTACACATAAATACGTTTATACAATTAAAAATATAGCACTCACGTGTAGCGAGTTCATCAGGAGTTAAAGAACACACGGGGCAAGTCCAAGGCGGAGCTCAAGAAGCTGGAGCGAGAACTGCGACTTCGGCAGCAAAGCGAGCTGCACGAGTTTGATCGCCAGCTTGCAACACAACGCGCTGACCGACCTAAAACCACACCCAAACCCTCAGCCGCCTCTTCCGATGAGGATTCGAGTGACGAGGAGGTCGGCGGAGACAGTGCCACCACGGAGCAAAGTGATGTACGTCAATCCTTGCTGATGTCATCACTGGTATCTTATGAGAGAGGTGGTGTAGCAGCTCACAGAGCAGAAGCAAGGAATGGCCCAAAAGAAGCCTAGCAGGCAGCAGCGGCGAAGGGTGCGTGTTCCTAACTCTTCTTTGCTGCAGGACGCAACTTACGGGAGGTCCGTGAATAGCAAAAACGCGAGGCAGAGGAGCGGGAACGAGAAAAACGAATCGAAGAAGAACGGAAGAATGCCGGGCCCTCGGCGAGAGCCCTTGAGACACGTCGTATTCTGGAAAAGCTCACTCCGAAGGGATTTCGCATCGTCGAGGTATCCGCTCAAACGCTATCCTGGCAGATGAGGTCACGAGTTTAACCGCAAGCTCATCACTTCATTTCAGGTACCAGCTGACGGCAATTGCCTTTACAGTGCTGTAGCTGACCAGGTCAAACGCCGCGCACTTGCTGCTCCTAACACTGTGGCCGAATTGCGAAGGGTATGCTGCTTTTTCGAGTGGTGTACATCCATGGAGCATCCATCCGTAACAATTCATTTACAGCTGACAGCGGATCACATAATGACCCATCCTGATGACTTTTTGCCATTTTTGATTGCCGAGGAGGAGCTGCCGCCGGAGGGCCTTGCCAAGTACTGTGAAGAGGTAGCTGCACTTTCCTCAGCCTAAATCGTTGTCATCGTATACTTTTCTTACCCTTCCAATCTTTAGTTGAGGCGTGATGGAGTGTGGGGCGGGCAGCTCGAATTACGGGCTCTGGCGCAAAGTCTCCAGGTACAGCTTTTTGCGAGGTTCCCCTTGGATATGGCTACACTATTTTGACAATTCGCTTCATTCGGCTGCAAGGTACCGATTGTGGTTTACTCTGCCGACACACCTGAACTCAAGATGGGTGACGAATACCAAATTCAGGACCCTCTGCACTTGTCGTACGTAAAATCCTTTCTGTGATAATCCGAACTCACATCTCACGGTTGCTTGCCACCAGCTTTCATCGCCATTACTACGCTCTCGGTGAGCACTACAACTCTGTTGTGGCTCAGTAACACGGCAAAAGGCTTAGGCTACCTATTTATTAGTCCACTCCCGGGTGTACTTACGAAGAGAATGGCAACATTGTTAAGTTTCCTCTATTTGAGGCTAACAAGGAGCTTAAGCATCTGAGCCAGGTGGACCACCTTGGCTAAGAGGCCCTGGAAGGTCTCGGGCCCATAGAAGAAGTGCATTGCGTGGCTCACGATTTCGGGTCCGGTCGCCGGAATGGGATACTTGGTGAACGCAGGTGCCTGCAAACGAGTTACCAGGACGAACAAGTGGCGAGAGACATCAGCCTTGGCGTACCTTGGTGAGGACACCGGGGAAGCGGTCCGTGACGACTGACTTTTGGCGGGAGAACTCGCGCAAGCCTTCTGGTCCGCCGAAGCGGCCGAAACCTGAAATCTTGGAACCGCCAAAGGGGAGGCTCTGGATGAGATACCCCACGCCGAAGTCGTTCACTGTCGCCATTCCCGCTACCACGCGGCGAGCCACGGCGTGCGCGCGCTTTGCGTTCGCACTAAAGACAGAGCTTCCCAGCGCGTATTCGGTACTGTTGGCCATGGCCACGGCCTCGTCATCTGTGCTGAACGGGATGATGAGCATAACCGGCCCGAACACTTCTTCGTTTACTATCCTCATCGAATGATTAACCTGGCTGAGAACGGTAGGCCTGGGCATTCATCATGCTTGATTAGAACCAAGATATGCAACAGACAAGAGTGGGGCGGAGAGCACCGGTAGAAGAGACCAGCTTTATCGGTGTCGCGCTTGCCGCCTGCCAGAACTTTAGCGCCTGACTTAATGGCATCCTGCACAAGCTCGTCCACAATCTCTACTTGTCGGGGCATGGTCATAGAACCAACGTCATAGCAGCCGCCGTTGATGCTTGCACCCTGTCGGAAGGCGTTCACCTTCTTACTGACGATCTCCTCAAACCTTCGTTCAACACGTGTTAACAACAGACTTAATCAAACCGGATTGTATGAAGTGGGAAAGTACTTGGACAAAATGGATCGATGAACGTATACTCTGTTGTGGCTGATTAGTCTGAGAACACGACAAAGGCGAAAAGCGGATGGACATACCTTTCGGCAGCTATGCAGTTTTGTCCGCAATTCACGAACACGCCGCGCAATGCAACTTCGGTTGCATGATCAATGTCGGCATCTTCCAGTACTAAAACAGCTATCAGCCAGGTTAACAGGGCATAAACGACCAGGAAGATGCGAACCAATGAAGGGATCCTTGCCGCCCAGCTCAAGAATGACTGGGGTAAGATTGGACGAGGCGCCTTCCATTACGCGCTTACCAACAGCTGGGGAACCGATGAAGAGAATCTTGTCGACTCCGGACTTAACAAGAGCAGCCCCAGTCTCACCCTCGCCGACGAGAAGGGTTACCAGCTCGGGATTGTGGCCGCGAGCAGCAAGGACCTTACGTAGCAGCTTCTCAAAATAATCCTTCGAGGAGAGCGAACATTCCGAAACCTTGATAACGGCAGCGTTGCCCGCAAACAGTGCGGCCACGGCGGCTGAGGCCACGTTGTGAAAGGGATAGTTCTGCACGGGAAATGAGTGCCATGAAGATAAGACACCGGTTTGTCGGGGAGACAATGAACCCATGGAACGATAATGCCGATGACGCCCATCGGATGGTACTCCACCCAAGCTTTCTTCAAGAAGAGAAGAAGAGGAACGCTGCGGCTTTCGTTCCTACAGTTCGCGAGCGGTAAGCGACAAGTGAATTGAATTCATCGATTTGAGAGAGTACTTGAGAGCATCTTCTCCGGAGCGTATGATGTAGCGTATCTTCTCGCATGTGGTGAGGATCTCTCCATACTCAGCCTCCATACCTGTACGCATTCTGGGTAAACAGGGTGATGACAGCAAAAGAGAGATTCTCCGTACGAGTTTTGCCGGTGTCCTGCATGGAGAGGTGGCAGATAGTATCCTGATTTTCGACGACTGCGTGCATGAAGTCCTGTAACACGGCGCGTCGCTCGGCGAACGAAGTTTCGGCCCATTCGGCTTGTGCCGCGCGTGCTCGGCGCACGCACTCTTTCACCTGTAGCAGAATTCTCACTTAGCCCTTCACGCCACCAAAGAAAGTGCTTTCGGACTTACTTCGTCGGGGGTGTATGCACGGACTGTCGTTACTCGCTCGCCCGTGGCCGGGTTGATGGCATCTAGCTCTTTCCCCTGCATGCCGAACAAGACCGGAAGATGGTGAGGAAGAGGGAACAACAACCGTGCACCGACTGAATTTGAGTTCTGTCGGTGGCATCATCCTGGCGCTGGCCAGCCTGTCCAAGTGGGCGCGTACGGAGCCAAACTCCTCAGAGGAGAGCTTGAACGAACGGGGCGGCTGCATGGGAGGTTACAGGAAGAACAACAAAGAGGAGAACAAGAAAGCAGACACGTGAGCCACTTGAGCCTCAAGGGTGGGGAGGGAGTGGGGGCCGGGGCTCGCACTTACCTTACTGCTGGGCAGGTTGCCTCCTGTTTTTTCCCATCACCACACACAAACCGGACAAATAAAGCCCCCCCCCAAATAAACCACCACCGCATACGTATGTGTTCACCATAGATAGGGTGGTCAGCTCTCGCCATGACCAATCTTTAAAGAAATATCAAAAGAGAGAGGGAGGTAGCCTCACCGCGGTAGGCGTTGTAGGCGTAGACGGCGACGAGGTAGACGGCGGAGAGGAGCAGCACGTCGCTCACCAAGTCGGTAAAGAGCACCACGCGTAACGCGTCCCACACCAGGCCCACCACCTCCCCGACCCACGAGAGCATGATGGCGCAGTCCTTCTTGTCTCCGCGGAGTGACACACAAGCACCCGAATCCGGGCGAACAACAGCAATACTCGGAGTTAAAACTGTTTTGTGAAACGGAAACACGTTTGGTTTATGTTTCGCTTGCGCCAAAACTCTTAGCTTTTTGGGGGCTCCCTCCTCCCTAGTATCAGGGCAGGTCGGTGAGACTCTTCTTCTCGGGCGGGGGTCCCAGGTTGAGCTTCTTCTGCGTCTGCTGGCGGTAGCCTGTGTTCGTGTGCGCTCCTACGCCATCCCCTCCTGGTGGTGTGGTGTGGTGTGGTGTGGTGTGGTGTGGTGTGGTGTGGTCAAGTCGTGGGAGTGAGCATGCGCGCCCGCCACCAAACAACGGGCGTCATGAGGGAAACGAGAGAAGAAAGAGGGCGAGGGGTAAGGGGCCACGACATGCCTTGGTTAGGGGTCCAGACCACCTCCTTCTTGATCTGCAGCGAGTTCAGTTAGGAGCGCAACGGGCGGGGGGTGGTAGCAGGGGTGGGCCGTGTACGGGTTTGGGCTTCTGGGCGGCTATCTGCTCCTCAAAGAACTTCTTCTGGGAAGCCATCCTCCTCCTCCTGCTGGCTGCTGCTGCTGCTGTAGACTCGACAACAAGTGCTGCTCGTGGCCTAGCTTCTGGGTGGTGGTGATGATGGTGGAGGAGGTGGGTTATTGGCCCAATGGCGGAAAGCAGCAAAAGAACGAACAGGTTCCTCCTCCTGCTTAGGGCAACCGCAAGAATGGCCATTCTTCTTCTTCTTCTTCTTCTTCACTTCTTCACGTGGTGGGTAGGGCGAAACGGAAAGTGAACACAAAACAAAGGCGGACGATCCACGCTCAGGCCTTGAGGCCAGCAAGGCGCTGGTGAATAGCGCGCCGCGCTCCCTCGGAGAGGAAGATGTCCACAAAGGTGCGATCGATGAGTCCCTCGGCCTTCTCCTCGTGGTAGCGCTCAACCCACGGCCTCTGCACCGCAGCCTTGGTCGCGGCAAACGCGCGCCAGCTGTGTGGCTCCACCTTAGATCGGACATAACCGACGCTGCCCTGCTTGCCCCACCAAGTCAGCGCGTGCTTACCAGTGCACCAGTTCCAGACTGGCCAAACCTGTATCAGTCCAGTGCCAGAGGGCACCACGTGATCGATTAGCCCATGAGTGCGGTGAGCTTCGTCAAGGCTCACCAGTTCACCACTCAGGATGAGGCCATGGAGTGAAGGCCGAGAAGCAGCCACATGACGCATGACCGCCCAAGGCCCGGTGGGGAAGGGAATGCCCAAACGCACTTCGTTGACACCGAACCAGCCCTTGCCTGCCGTGTGGAGGGAAGAAGGTTCAATGGCCCGAATCGCGAGGCATCACGCCACCCAAACGTGAAGCCGAGTACTTACTTGATGCAGACGTGACTCGGTAATCCGCGGCAAGGGCGATCAGGGCACCTCCCGCAATGGCGTGGCCGTTGACAGCAGCCACCGTGGGGCATCCGAGAGTGAGAAGCCGCAGGTAGGAGTGGTTGAGACTGCGGGGATGAGCAGCACATCAGGAGGTGAAGATGAACGGGAGGAGTGCGGTCGCGACCAGCAGCTTCCTCCGTGAGAAGCGCAGTGCCGCACCGATCAATGAAGTGGGCTAACTCATCGCGCGACATGGCCAACACCGCCTTGAGGTCGAGGCCGGCACTAAAGGTCCTCTCTGCTCTCTTGGCCCCCGACGCAGCGAGTGCACTGTGGTGAGGGACACGGCATGCCTGCCCTTCTCTACTACGCAGGCCGAGAGGAGAGACCCAACGTACCCGAAGCCGACGTGAAGACGACGGGCGAGGGACGGGCGGCGTTGTCGCGCTCCAGCAGGTCGAGGGCGGCGTGGAGGTGGTCCAGGAATGCCGGGTTGATGCAGTTCACCGCGTTCGAAGCCATCCGCACCACCCGCACCTCCTCCTCCTCCTTCCCTTCCTCCCCTTCCTCCCGCCCTCCTCCGCCTCCGTGTCGCTCGACCGTCCACGCTCCACCCGCCTGCCACCCCCCACCACCGCCGCCACCAGCAACACACACACCTCACCACGTCAGCGCTTCTTTCGTTGTCGTCACCACCAAGGGGAGGCCGTACGGTGTTGGTGGCGAGGCAGCGCTGAAGGAGAACAACAGGGCGGGTGGTCCAACATGATGACCAAGAGGAAGAGGCTCGGCTCTTGAGTAATGCGTTCCCACATCGCCGCCTAACCGCACTGCTGCTTGTGGCTGGACGGAGGGCACTGATCATGATGGGGGTGGTGGCCTTCATGCAGACGATGGTGGTGGTGGTGGTGGTGGTGGTGGTGGTGGTGGTGGTGGTGGCGATGTCGTGCGTGGTGCGTGCGGTGGTGGGTGGGATAAGCCAGATTGATATGAATTGTGGGGGGGTTGGTGGGTGGTTGCAAACAAGCAGAAGAAGCGAGAGAATGGCTCCAAGCATTCGGCCCCAAAGAAAAAGAGTGTACAGAGAAGAGGGCACAAGTACGCTGCTCTCCGCCGGCCGATCAGATGGGCAGTAGCGAGATGCAGTGTCATTGAAAACGGTCGAGCTGCAGGTCGGCATTCTTGGCGAGTGCTGCGAGATCCGGCAGAGCGGTGGCAGTCTCGGGTTGCTCGCTGGCCATCTCCGGAGCCACCAGCCGTTCGAAGTAGCTGAGATCACCTTGAAGCAACCGTTGTACCTGCTCCTCATCCGCTTCGTCATCACTTGACGAAGAGGATGACGCCTGCGTGGTGCTGTCTTGGCTTTCTTTCGAAACCTGCCGAGAGGGAAAAAACGGGTGAGATTGCACGCGAACAGCAGAAATCAGGTCGAGTCCATCAACATACCCCCGACTCCGGAAGCGAGGCGGCAAGTCGAGTAGATGGGGGAGAAGGTGAACGTCGCTCCGGCATAGACCGACCTATTTCTCGTAAGGACGATCCTGTCTTCGATGGCGCCACTGAGGTCTCGTCATCGTAATCGCTTCCTTTACTTGAAGATGATGTCGACTCGTGGTCACTGCTTTCATCGTCGCTATCGCTAGATTCATCATCAGAAGAGGATAACTTCTTCGGTTTGGTAACGGTCTTTTTGGTTCTTTTCTTCTTAGCGAGCAGTTCCTTCCTCTGCTGGGCTCGCTGCTGGCGTACAAGTTTGAGCATTTGTTCGGGAGTCAGGTATCTTGTCGTGGTGATCTTCTTGGTAACCACTTCATCAGTTTCCTTTTCCTCTTGCTTGTTTGAATCCTGCTCCTCGTCTTTCTCCTCTTCGTCGCTGGTTGAGCTGTCGCTGTCGCTCCTATATCGCGAGCGAAGAGCAGATCTGCCCGTTTGGCGGGAGCGTGGGGAAAGCACTCGTTCGGGAGAATCATCAGAGTCACTGTTCGAGGGAGTTGGTGCCTTAAGTGCGGACGGGGAGGAGCGAGTAAGTGGTTTCGTATTTGTACAGTCGTCGCTATCGTCATCGCTACTAGATGACGACGAAGACGATGATGAAGTAACAGCAGACATCTTGAGACGACGGCGAATGGAAGCGACGTGTGCGTGGGGGCTACGTGGACGTTCCTTGGTGCCGATGTCGGAGATGACCCCACGAGCGACTCTGGCTGGTTCAGGGTTCTCGTCATTGGGCAATCCTGCAGCATTAAGTTCTCTCCGTGCCTGAGATGGGTTCCATGACATAGAGATTTGTTTCGTTGTGGGTTTCTTCTCATCGAGCGGCTCTAATGTCTTAACTCGCTCTGTTCCGCTGCCCTTCTTTCGGGTCGTTTTGAGAATATTGCCTCCATTTCCTGCAGCAGTAGGGTCTAATGGCGGCGTCTCTCCTTGCTTTTCAGTATCTCCGACAGACTCTGTGGTCGGATGTTCTACACCAGGGTCCTGCGGTACTGGTATGGGAGGGGCTGGGCGGAGAGGACCCTCATGGCCTGGCGGAAGGGGTTTGGAGGTACGGGGAGGAGGAGGAAGAGGCTTGGTAGAAGAGTTTGATGTTGGCGGTCGCCGTCGAATATTATCGGATACCTCTGCTGCGAATCGTTTGAGCTCAGGTGATAATGCTTCCATCCCTTCCTCATCCGCTGCCTCAGCAATGGCCACTGCACCTTTATCATGACCGCTGTCGATCTCCATTTCATCAGCTTCTTCACCTGATCCAAGCCTTTCGTATGAGATTTGGTAATTGTGACTGTTGCGAAGTGGACATTTGCTCCTAGTAGCAAGTACCTTCCTTAAGGCGTTGAAGTAGTTTCTTCTCTTCAACAATTGACGCAGCTAATCTCAGTGTGCCCTAATGATACATAAAGATGAGCTGAAAGGAGAAGATTTCATATTCTAAGCAGAGCGTAATACCTTCTTGAGAGTCTTGTAGAAGTCTTTGTACTCGCCCGCAAGTTGTTTGGTGGTTTCTGTTGTTGTGGCTTGCTTTTCCTGTGTAGCGGGTTAATTTACTCTTGAGTTCGTCCAAGGAGCAAATCCAAGGTAGGTCTGGACAAGTACAACAAAGAAATAGGCGTAGTTTTGGATCATTACTGATAGCAGAGTTTGTGATACTCCTCCGTCCAAGAGTGCCGTCCTGAGCAGGGAATGGGGTGTCAAAGCGGGATCAATACTTAGTAGACGAGCAGAAGGTTAACGGAACATACATGAGGTTATCGTTGGCGGGACGTAACAGGCAGGGAGCAAAAACAATCGCCAGATTTTGTGCATGCATCTTATTCACGTCAGCGTGGTCCGCCACTGTGCGTGCAAATATTACATCAGTCGCAAACAACTCAACGTGTGATTGACGGAACCAACCTTTGCGCATGAGAGCGAGGAGGCGAGTGAGCAGGGCTTTGTTTGCGGGAGGAAGTAGAGCTATGGTGGTTTTGATCAACTCCAACCGTGCTTTCTCATCGGCGATACTAATTGCTGATAGGAAGGTCTCGTACAGCTCAAAGGTCAAGAGAGGAATTGGCAACTCTGCCAAGCAGATACGCGACTGTGTAAGTTCAATGTGACCTGTCAGACGAGATGGGCGTACCGCGAAGATAAGTCTTAAGAAGACAGGCCACCGTGTGGGCGCGCATTCCCGTTGTCTCTTCATCAAGCTTCACCTTTTTGCCTTGACGAAGCCGCATTTGCCTTCATGTCAGAAAAAGACGTGCGCCCTCTTTGAGTACCTTGGTAAAGGAGGGCGAGCGTACCTTTGGCGTACTTGCGGAGGAGGCGCTTTATCTCGTGAAAGTCGCCACTTATGCGGAAGATGCCCTCCACCTCCCAAACTGGGAAGAAATAAATAAATAAGTAAATCATCTTCCTTTCTTCCCAACGGTTAAGATTTTGCCAAAGTTCTAAACAAAACCAAACCAAAAAAATTAATATTTTTATATTAGAAAAACAGTTGTTTGCATGTGTCTGGCATGGGGGAGAGGCGGGGATGGTGGTACTGCGGTGGGTTTCGAGCCAGGCTAGGCAGTCCTCCACGAGAGGAGGCAGGGACTGGCTTGAGCGCTGGAACTGCAAGGGCGGTGCGCCGTGGCTGTAGGCCGCGAGGGAGGAGGGAGCGGGCCCCTTGGCCCCCTTCCCGCTGCTCTTTTTCTTGCCCTTGGGCCACCCGGCCTTGAGCCTGTTCATCTTCTCTTCTTCTTTCCGGCTGTCCCTCTTCTTCTTGGTGCTTGGGATCAACGGTTGTTCCTGTTTTTTATCATATATGTTATTGTTATTCTTGCTATGATTTCTTATTCAGCGCAGAAAGGAAATCTCTTTTCCGACATTTTCCTCTGCATAGCGGCCGAAGCGTTAGTGTTAAAAAATACGATAGGTCGACAATTCCCCAGGCCAGCAAGTGGGGAATTAATTGGGGCGCGTGTTGCAGGGGGGCCGGATAGGTGTGTTTGTTGTCGTGTGGTGTGTTTTGGAATAGAGAGAATTCTAGGGGGCTCTAGTAGGTAAAAACAAAGATATAAATAACACGAAGCGAGGAAGGGCACTTCCCTTGCGAGTTCGAGGTTTCTCGTCCAGCGAGGACCTTCTCTAGAGAACCCCCCTCGCCTCCCAGCCCCTGGGCGTTTGCCTCGTTGCTCTCGGGGTCTTCGCCTCCCCGCTCGCCGCCGCACCTACCACCCCCCGACCATGGCGTCCCCCTCTCGCCGCGACAAGCGGCCGGAGGCCCACCGTCTCGCCACGGAGGGCGACCTCGACGGTAAGTAGTAGTAGGCGCTACCCTTCCTATCGTCCCCGACCTCCTCCGCTTTCGTTCTTCCCC
>CDEZ01018515.1:2857-13583 GCA_000826365.1 Acanthamoeba royreba | reverse complement strand
GAGGAAGGGGGGGTAGGGGGGTGGTCGTGGTGGGGCTGATGGAGGCATGGGACGATTGTGGGGTGCAGGCCTGCTACGTCTGGTAGAGGACACCAGTTTCGAGGAAGTCATAAACCAAAAGGACTCCCGTGGGCAAAACCTCTTTCATGTAGCCGCCGATGCCGGCCACTTGGAAGTGTTGCAGCACTTTGTACGTCACTCTCTTTCTTTCTCCACCGTGGCTTTCGAGGCGCGCAGTTGATCGGTGGCCACCTTGAAGATGGTCAACCATCCTTCTAGACAGAAGTTGGCCCAGGTTCTCAATGCGCAGGATCGGTCGGGCTGGTCTCCTCTCATCGCGGCGTGTGCAGCCGGACACATGAAGGTAACATTATAGCAGCACAAATCACCAAGATGGCAGCGACCCTAACCCTGTGCAGGTCATCGAGTTCTTGCTGCTCAACCAGAGCTGTGATGTGCAGCTTCGAGCCACAGACGATGCCACACCACTTCACTATCTTGTGAGGTTCTTTCCTCCCGATTCAGAACCCAAAAAAGTGACCAAGTACACGACGATTGCCAGCAAAATAGTGCAGAAGGTGCAGTTCATATGCCCCCTTCTTTCTGCCATCTTCATGAACCTCACCATGAAAGTGCGCAGGGAGTTGCCGTAGACGGGCGAAATTCTCGTGGTGAATCGGCTTTGCACAAAGCCGCGCTGGCTGGGCGCACTAGTGCCATTCGTTGGCTTCTTGACAACAAGGACTTCAAGATTGACATAAATTCTACAACCAAGTACTGCAGCAGTTGAATCGCTCGTCAAGCGAGAGAAGTGCTAATGATTCCTGCTACCCCATAGGTCTGGCGATACAGCACTGCACCTGGCAGCCTCTACAGGCCAAGTGGACGCGCTTAAGCTGCTTCTGCAGTATGGTATCGACAGTTCTATTGTGGGGAAGACCAATGGTACAGCACTGGACGTGGCTAAGATGGTCCGCAATACGGAGGCTATTAAGATTCTGGAAAATGTCGGCGCTCAGCGACAAGCCATCAACCAACAGCGTAACCTAATGGCTGAATTACAGGTAACAGCTTGCCCATTCAAGTGTGTATAGGACACCTGACTGTGAGGTGTTTTCCAGAGTGCGATGACTCGTAGCAAATCCAACACTGCATCACCCACGCCATCACCTGGTGCGGTGAAACCAGCAGTGTTGCGAAGTACAGGCAGTGGGATCTTGGTCCCCTCGCGACCATTTGCTGAGTCACGCGGACCACAATCGCCTGCTTCGATCACACGGAGCGTTTCAAGTTCCACTCCCTTGGCCTCGGATGAAGAAGAGTGGGAAAAGCCCAGCTTATCGAGCTCGAACAACTTGGACTCGAGCTCTGGCGATAATGCCGAGTCACGGCAAATGCAGCGCACTCGAAGTGAGACTTCCCTCGGGGAAGTCAGTGGTAATAGCCCAGGACCCGCATCACCTGCCTCCAACCCACGACAGAGTGCTGCGAGGAACGCTGTGCCAGTTTCCCATCGCATGGCCAAGAAGAATGACGTCGAGGGCTTAATCAAAGATATTGACGAGCGAGGCTTATGGAAAGGTACCTTCATGGCAAGTTGTTGATCTAGTTTCAGACCAATTAATACTTGCATCCAATTGTACAGTTTTAGGTGAGCTAGATCGTAGGGGCAAATCGCTTATGCACGTTGCCGTTGAGGCGGGATCTATGGATGTGGTGCAATACCTTGTGGTAAGCTATCCTGATGTTTCTTTAAACATCAAGGACAAGTACGTAGAGTCAGAACTACGATTTGCTGTTAGTCGCTTGACAATATGCACAGGGACGGGTGGACAGTGCTGCATGCAGCGTGTGCGTCAGTAGGCTCCTCGCATCGGAACCTTAAGATGATCGCATTTCTTATTGAAACTCGCCGCTGCGACGTTAAATGCCGGTACTCAATGGGACCTGAGGCTTGCAGCTCCGTATGGTAAAACAATCCTTTGACTGATGTTGGATTCAGATCGCGCGACGGCTCCACGCCACTTCACTATTACGCAAAGAATTTTTATGATGGGGATAACTCCAAAATGTACAAAAAATACTGCAAAACTGGAGCCCTGCTCCTCGAAAAAGGTTGTGATCTTTTAGATCGTAACGACAAGGTACACAGGACTCTTCTCGGAGGCTCTATCTCACAGGGAACTGATGAACTTACAGGGGGAAACGCCACTGCACTCCGCAGCCCTCGCGGGCCGAGTTCTGGCTATTAAATGGCTCATCACTAAGTGCAATGTTGACATTAACATCACTACAAAGTACATACTACTCAGTGCACGAAATGGAATTCTCTGTTCTCACCCGGATAATCAATAGAACTGGAGAAACTTCTCTGCATTTAGCTACACAAGCAGGCAGAAAAGCAGCAATCAAGGAGCTGCTTCGGTATGGGATCAATTCAAGCACAAAAGGTCCCAATGGAACGGCTCTCGATATCGCCAAGCTGCTTAAGGAAAAAGAGTTAATTGACATTCTTGAGGAGTGGGATGCTCATCCTGAACTTTACTCCGCTACGGAAGACAGCGCTCTTAATGAACTTGACGCGTACCAGTCTTTGCCTTTCTTCAAAGCTTTAAGAGTTAGCTGATATCTATGATAACAGCGTGCAAAAGCGCAAGCACAGCAGAACTATGATAAAAAAGCGAGACACCATCATAAAGGAAACGGAGAAAAAACGAGATAGAGATGGGAAACCTCTGAGCAAGAGTACGGATGAAGAGGAAATGTCAAGCAAGCTTAAGGAGCGAGCATCCTTGTCGAAGAGTACAGGCGAAGTGCTAATATCCAACGTGCGAAGTGTAAGCCGTGCGAGCAAACGCGAAATGCCCGAAGCTCATCGCTTGGCAAAGGCTGGTGATGTCGACGGCCTCCTCAAGCTCATTTCTGAGCAGGGGCGAAACACTGTACTAACTACCCTCGACTGGCGAGGTCAGACCATACTGCATATTGCGATCGACCAGAACAACACCTCTCTAACCCAGCGTATGATTAATCTGTACCCCGATCAGGTATGTGCTAACGTCCACCTTATCGAGCAGTATCTTCTGACTGACTGCTTAATGTTCTTCTTTTTAATAGCTGGAAGGGGACCTAAATATTCAAGACAAAAATGGATGGGGACCCATACACGTCGCTGCAGGTATGAACGTCCGCTGTCAATTTAGCTCCGAAATGGCTATTGATTAAGCAACGCTTTTATCTATATATGCAGCTTCGGGTAACGTTGATACTTTGCTGTTTCTACTATCCAGCAATCGGTTCGATGTAACCATGCTCTCCTCTGACGGGTCTACCCCGCTTCACTACTTGATTCGCTCCTTCCCTGAGACCGCGCACAACTCCACAGCTCCTGATGGTCAGGAGACAGATTCCCCTTTTCAAAAGTTCTCCACTGCCGTCCGGCAACTCATTTTCAAAGGTAACTCTCTTTCTTTGGAGGGCCTTTCCCACTGAGCTTAGGAACGAGATTGGTGTAGGTGTGGATATACGGGCGGCTAATAAGAACGGTGAAACCGTACTGCATCGCGCCAGCCTATCCGGGAAGGCCGCCGCACTTCGTTGGCTAGCACGCGAAGAGCAGTGGGCGATCGATATCAATGCAACGACCAAGTAAGATACATCCTTCTGATACAAGTAGGCAGCTGATGGTAAGTTATAATCAATTTTTTTCCTCAGCTACGGCGATTCGGCGTTGCACCTGGCCGCACGGGTTGGAGCTGCGGATGCAGTAAGAGCGCTGTTAGAGCTAGGCATCGACGATTCCATACCTTCGCAACACGGAACCGCTCTTGACGTTGCTAAGCGCGCGGGCCACAAGGTATATTGCTGGAGTGCGTCCGAATGCTTTTTTAGCCTTACTGTTTGCGTGAAACTTAGGAGGTGGTACGGATACTCGAAGACTGGGGACAGCAGATGCCGAGCGTACGGCGGCCACGCAAGTTGTCTGTGTCCGACGTGGGAAGTATGGTGGATAGTATATTTTGCACAGCCTACTCACAAGCCACAAAGCCACGCAAGCTATCGACTGTAGACGGTGAACAAAACGGAGAGCAGCTCGATGAACTATCCTCTTCTGACCTCTCGAGTACCTCCGGCGTTCAGAGCGAAGCATCATCACTTAAGTCTTCGCAGAACGGGTCTACGCCATCTTCTCTCAATTCGTCTACAGCCAATGGCACCGATCATACGGCTCTCATTGAAAGTATCGTGGCTTCGCTGTCTCACATATCCGCCGACAAGAGCCGCGAGGTCTCCTCGCTGAAATCGTCGCAGAGCGATCACTCAAGTCCGCCTTCTCTTAGCTCCTCTGCCTCCTACGTCGACTCTTCGACCACATCGGCTGCAGTCATAGATAGCATCCTCGCCTCCATCTTTGATTCATGAAGCCCTACATGTTTATCAATCCATGGAGGATAACAAAACATGCTGTCCAATACCACCACCGGGAGGACCACGTGATTTGCACATTAGTTGCAGGCCTCAGCGGAGCAGCACGACGCGCAATCGCTGAACAATATCTGCACACAAGGAAGAAGGTTAACAGAGAGGTTGAGGCACGCATGCTCTCAGGTTTGAGGCCAGACAAGGGGAGTGGAGGAGGTACAGGTTGAATATCAGCGAAGAGTAAGCTGCAATAGAACTTGTTGGGCTTATAAGTGCAGGCAGCAACGATGTTCGTAAAGCGGGTCTCGTTGAGCAAGCCGCTTGGGATGACGCTGAGCGCGTCATTGGGCGCCTTGGCCTGCAACAGAACCAGCTCGGTATCTGCGGAACAGTAGCCGCTCTGTGCATCAAAAATTCGCGCGCTGGAGTCGTCCGCAGTTGGGTCCGGCTGAGCCCAGTCCAGGTCACAGGCCCACGCCGTCAAGTTGGCTGCTTCTGCACTTTGAACGGTCAGGTCCTGGTCTTCGGAGAAGAGCTGTGACATGAACTTCACTCCCGCGACGACAGGAAAAACTAGAGTTTTGTGTTAGAAGAATAAGAATCCATTCAGAGCTCATTATGAGGAAGAAGAACCTGTATTGGGGAAGAACCAAGAGTCCTCAGAACTGCCGTTCACTCCTACCACATTCCTGCGGGTCTGACCAATGTAATTGAAAAGGTGGTGGACGAAGTGCTCCTCCCTGAGGTCCATAGGAGGACGAGCTCGCAAGAAGTCATCCCCAACATAGAGATACCTATCCTGCTGGCCAAGGTCCCTTTTCATCAAGTCCGCTTCCCAAAAGCTATCTGTGCTGCCTGCCGACAAGATCTCGACCTTCCTCAGCAACCAAGTTAGAAATCACCATTGCGTGTGCCGCCAAGATGCTTACCTCTCCCCTCGCGTTGGCCAGGTAGGACAAGCACACAATAGAGAAAAGAAAAACATACAGCCTGAGGGACCCCAAGCCGGGCGACATGGTAGGGGGGCAGTGCGTTGTAATCAACAGGCTTCGCCGCACAGCGTTGTGCCGCTTGCGAGATGATAGTTGCGGCAGGTATGCAACTGCCAGTTATGGAAAGATGTCCAGAAAAGGTGACGCCCAATCAACGACCCACATTTTATGGATAGCATGGTGGGAATTCCTGTAATTCCCCAAAATTCTGCGCTGGCGGCACAGCCTCGTTGGTTTCCGTTTTGTCCCTGGTCATCACACCTCGGCCTCGCGCGAGAAGAGTTGCTTCTTCTCGACACCTGACTTCTTGAGCACGGTTAGAGATTTTCTTCTTTCCTTCTTCTCCGCTTTCTTTTTCTCCTTTTCTTCCTTCTTCTTGGCCTTCTCCTCCTTTTTCTGTTCGCTTTTAGACACCGCCGCTGGAGATACCGCACTCCTCCGGCCGCTTAGTGGTCGCTTGATGGCCTCGTCAGAGCTAAACCCGGATCCACCTGACGAGAGGCGCTGTAGCGCAGGACCAGAGCCACCTGCGGCAGCGGGAAGGTCTTCCGGTATCAACCGAACCACCGTTTGAAGTATATCCTCCTTGAGCTTGGCCATTTCTTGATGAACCAGCGTCACCATATGCTGCTGCATTCTCTTTTCCAGCTGTGCAATGGCAGCATCGACGTAGGCTTTGTCGACCAGCTCCCCTGATGAAGTCTTCTTCACGGCACTCGATACGGGCTGACCACCGATGGAATCTTCCGCACATTATTGTTCGCACGTCAGTAGTAGTCGCACAGCAGACAAGCAAGAATGGGTCGTACTGGTCTTGCGATGTACTGGACGCACAGAGCTCGATGTAGGAGAGGTGGAGGAAGAAGAGGGGGAGCTTTTAGAACGTACAGGAGCTGCTGACGAACGCATGAACTGTCGATGAACAAGAGTATCAAAGCCAGGACCGGAGGCAATATCCTCCTCTCTAGCAGGCAGAGGAGTCGGCGCGTGATCGTCATCCTTGAGGAATTTGTTGCGGAGCAGGGTCTCGAAACCGGCACCACTGCCATCGGTTGATTCTTCATCATCTGCACAGAAAACATGATGGGGTTGCACGAAAAACGGTGAACCGTCGTCCGCTACAGTCTCTAAACTGTAAGCTGAAGCAAAAGGGAAATGAGACGAAAGCTCTACGCACCTTCGACTTCTTCAACCATCATTGTGCCCCACATCGTTGCGGCAGCGTTCCCACCTGAAAAGGAACTTTGCTAAGAGAAGTTCTTCTTTCTTGAAAAAAGGACTTGAGAATTCGCACCTAGGCGCAGCGTCTTGACGGCAACAGTTGACATCGGATCGAGGACATCAGAATCATTACCATCGCTGTCCGAGCGAGTAACCATGGTGCTCATGTCATTGCTGATCATGGTGCTCATGTCGTTTGTGATCATTGTCCCGCCGTTGGCGAGAACGATTGTGTTTGTACGACTGCCATCTGGTACCAGGTATAACTAAGCTCATCACCAATTTGGAAAAAGCTATACGCGAGCATACCTGGAGAAACGCCGTCGACATGGTTGTCAGAAAGAGCCTCCTTCTTGCTTGCTTGTTGCCGTAGCTTAAGGATAAAACATTCATTAATGCGATCCTTTAACACCCCTGAGCCACGGTTTCCAGTAACGAAAGGATGTTTCAGTAGCTCCAAGCAGTCGGGCCTCTTCTGTGGATCTGCGATTCACCCCCCGGGAATGTGCCAGTTAAGGTCATGGCCTTGAATTCTGCGTACATATCCCGTCGCTTACCTTTGGTGAGACAACGAGCGATGAAGTCATTGAATTGAGGAGACCACTTCTTCGGATCCGTGAGCGTAGGCGGGGGACGATTGGGCACTAGCCTCATGGCGCGCATAGGGTTCATCTCGTGATTGGGAGGTAGACCCTCAGCCATCTCTACACTGAGACGGCCGACATTCACGAGACGATTAGCACGAAAGTTAAAATCAGCGGTCAAGCGGTGCTAAAAGTTACGCTGTAATGCCAAGAGACCACACGTCGCAACGGTTATCATATTTTTGCCCGAGTATGACCTCTGGCGCCTTGTCATGTTTGTGGGGGGGGGTAAGCTATCAATGCATCTACCGCCGAAAAAAGCAGGGATGTATACCATCCAAAGGGGAGTGCCAATGCGAGTATCAGACTTGGAGACAGCGTCGGAGAGCTGTTCGCTAACGCCGAAATCAGCTATCTTTACTGCACCAAGCCCATCGAGTAGTATATTACCAGCCTAAGCGCAGGTAAGACCTTGTTTTGAACCTTTCCTAATGAGATCACAGCTTACCTTCACGTCACGATGTATGATGTTCATTGCGTGTAGATAAAGAAGTCCTTGGAGCGACTGCTGGAGAATGTACGCAATTTGATCCTCTTTAAGAGGCTTATTACACAGTTCAATCATGTCCCTCACGCTGCCAATGTCGCAGTAGTCCATTAAAATCTAATGTCGAAATTCCGAGGTCAGCGCGGCGAAGGAAGCAGCACACATAACTAGAACTGTTCTAACTCATACCCAAAGTGAACTTGCAAGCTGGCACGTGCCATAGTAGCACACAATGTTTTGATGTGAACACTATAGACACATTAAACTAAGCTTAGTTGATAGATCAATGTTATCCCAAGCATTCAGTGCACCTTTTTGAGGATATCTATTTCTTTCTGAAGCTCCTCCTGATTGACAAGATTAGGAAGCTCCTTTATAGCGATAACCATGTCCGTTTCCCTATGAACCGCCCGGTACACGGCGCCGTAGGCACCTTCGCCTAGCAATTCCTCTTTGGCAAAAACTACATTGTTAAAGGTTAGACGTGCTGTCTCAAACGATTTTTCATGAATGGGAATTTAGACCTTCATTTGGGTCCTTACCGGACCATTGCATTTCATGATTCACGTGTACCACCTAGCATGTCGATCCACCGTTAATTGACACCCGATGGCAGTAAGGCGCAGTCTCATGAGACGTACTCTTTTGACGTTAAGTGGTACAGAAACCACTTCGGAGGTGGTCGAGGCGCTGAATTTGTCCTTCTTCTTCTTTTCCTCTTCCTGAGAAAATGTAACACAGTTACTGAATTCCGAGTAAGGAGTAAAGTAGCAGCTGTATACCTTCTTCTGTTGTTTCTCTCTTTTTTCGCGTTCTTTCTTCTCCTTGCGGCTCTCCTTACGGAGTGGAGGAGGACTGCTAAATTGTGGTGGTGATGTAGCTGAGTGGGAGAGGAAATTGATCAACAATCCGAGAAACGACGAAGAGCTTAAGGGATTTACAAGGAGGTATGAGAGCCTGCTGCCCCGCCCGCGCTACGGACGGAGAATGGCCGGCGCTCTGTCTTCGCTTTGTTTGAGCCTGATCACTAATGATGCCTTCCAGCTGGTTTCGAGTGACCGTGTTGATTAGAGACTTTCGCAACTTGACCGTGCGCACACCAGGAGCACTAATCAGGTTCTCTGCAATGTAATCAGGAATTAACAACAGGTATACGCCTTGAAAACAGAGTAAGCGATACCAAGTTGATAAAGCACAAGTGTTTCGTTTGAGGGGAATGGCTTGCCACCGCGTTCATCCTTTCTTCCGCCAAACACCACAACTTTGCTCTTACCTGCGTAACAAGAAAATATGAGTTGATCGAGCGAGCGAGAGTCGCGGTGACGCACCGATTAGAACTGCAGCGTGACCTGCAACCCCTATGGCTTCCACTTCTTGAGCAGTGATTCGATGCTGAGCCCATGTGCCTGAATCTGGAAGGACAAGGAAGTGATTGATTATGAATGTAGTGGTGGATGCCTAATCAGATTGCTGCTGGTCATACCAATGTGGAATATGTAAATGTCTGCATGTGGAAGAAGAGGCGAGGAGGCACTCACTTGACCACCGAGATATAATATGGCATGATTGATTGCGGTAGCCGAATGATGGCTACGAGCCGGCGGGGGAGTGCCAGTTATCCCATCCCCCGCCTGCAGCCGCTTCCATGCCCTAGCAGACAGGTGCAATGCATGCATATCTCCGAAGCTTTCTTTGCCATTGGTGCCCCCAAACTGATATGCCACTCCTTCAGTGTCTGTAAGCGTAGTAGTGAGCCTTAGTCTTCTTATTCAGGATCATCTCGGCGCACAAGCGGGAATGCCTTACGTGTGGCGGTGTGATGAGCACGGGGTGTCGGCACGTCACCGCTCGCTGTTTCCCTTTCCCATCGATGGTTCTCTGCAGAGGAAGGGTAAGAAGCGAACAATGGTACGGACAATCCAAGAGGCCATGCCTGCGTTGAATACGTAGATCTGATCGCATGGCCAATATGAGCCCGAAGACGAACGACCACCCCATATGTAGTACTTACGTCCCGCAACGACCGCAGAGTGGCCACACCGACCCTCCGGTACATCGCCCACGCCCATGATGCGCCTCCATCGCCAAGTGACGACGTCGAGAACATAATGGTCATCAAGGCAGCCGCTCCCGTCCCAACCTCCGAAAACAAACACCTGTGCACAGGACGGACGGTCACCATCGATGGTCCACTTACGGTTACGAGAACGAAGGAGATAAAGAAGAAGAAGAAGAAGAACAACAACAACAACAGCAGCAGCAGCAGAGCCGGCAGAGCGGGAGGACGAGGAGACCCCACTCACCTGGTTCTCGATAGCCACTGCAGAATGAAACGCACGAGCCGGCGGGGCGTCCGTGTGGTCATGGAGGGGACGGCTGTACTTCATGCCTGGTTCGACACCAACACCCCAGGAGCACCACCCCACCACCACACACCACCACACACCACCACCACCACATAGAAATACAGATAAATGCTCCAGTCAACAAAACTGCGGCAGTGAACGGCTTTGAGAGGGCAGGAGGAGGAAGAAGAGGAGGAGAGAGCAGGAGGAGGAAGAAGAAGAACGGGAGCTCGCGATGGGGAGGGGGAGGTCCAAGTCACGCACTGAGGTCAATCACGGCGGCATCGCGGAGGGGTTTGCCCTGGATGTCCTCCCCGCCAAAGAGGAACGCGGCGTCACCGTTGTTAAAGGTGGTGAAGGAGTGGCCATGTCGAGGTCCGATCGGCACGTTGTTGCTCACCCCGTACCACGCCATGCTCGTGACTGCGTTGCACACCACCTCGCTCGCGAACGTCCCCTCTACTCGCCTTTCTTCTTCTTCTTCTTCTGAGTTGTCCCCGGGGGGGGGTTCGTTGACGAGAGAGAAGAGAACGGTTTAGCTACTTGGGGGTCGTTTTCGCTCTTCTTCGTCTTCTCTCTTGTTCTTCTTTTTGTTGGGGACCACAAGGGGGGGGG
>CDEZ01018511.1:0-51351 GCA_000826365.1 Acanthamoeba royreba | reverse complement strand
CGGATGCTTGCTCAGTAAGCTTGAATTCATATTTGGCCAGTATCTCTTCGATTTCCTCACTACATACAATCAAATGTTAATGAATGAGCTCCGAATACAACACGAAAGGGTAGGCACGCACTTGGCGAGTGAGTCGAACTGCTGCTTGGCAAGCGAGAGAGCTAACGCCTTGGCCTTCTTTGCCTCTTCTTCCGCTTTACATGAACAATTGAAATGTAAGAATCTAACGCTCGATAGTTAGTGCGGGCAGGGGTGGTACGTGATATGAGGTACGGATCAGCCAGATCATTTATATACTCAAGTATGACGGCCTCTTCATATGCATGCTCCTTTGGTTGCTCTTCCTCAGTCGTTCCTTGCGTTTCAGCTTCAGCCTGAGCCTGAGCCTTCGCTTCCGCTTCCTTTTTCTTTTTCTTTTCCTCTTTCTTCTTACGCTTCTCTTGCTGTAACATATGAATGAGGATCAATGTTAATCAAATCGGGCTATTGCGAACCTTGATCCGTTGGCTCTCCCTCATCTGCGCGTCCTTCTTTTTTCTCTCTTCCTCTTTCATCTTAGCCTCGGTGAGGGCCACAAGATACAGGAGTTCATCGATCGTTGCCTCCATATCATAGCCACATTCTTCGTAGACCTTCATAATCTCTTCCTTCGGGATCAACTGGAATCTTGTGACGGCAACACCATTAGTGTGCCAGTCGTGTTTAAATTGTACAGAGATCCTTACTTTTGTTCAAGCTTGGCCTGAAGGCGCTGTTTTCGGTCTCGCTCCCTCTCTTCCTTCTCTTTGCGCTTCTTTTCTTCAAGCTTCCTCAGCTGTTCCTTCCGCACTTCTCTCTGCTTGGACACAAGTGAATGTACAGCGGTGGCTGCAAACAATACGCGTTGATGAGCATGCACTTAGCTAGACACACAGGAGTTGGGCTGGAGTACGTGCAAGCTTGTTATTACTCTTTATCAAGGTTCCCTTCATGAACGAGTGGTCGACTCCCCTGAATATGGATCTAGACCGTGTGCCAGACACGCACGACGCATGCGGAAGACAGAGACGAAGACACAGAGTCAGCCACGTTCAGAGCGAAAGCCACACAACCCTCTCTAGCGGTACCCTAGCAGCTTGGCTTTGGCCTCGACCTTTTCGAGTTCTGCCAACTCCCACTTGTCGATGGTATCGGCGATGTTGCCACTTTCCTTGGCCTGTTGACCCGCCGCGGTACGTCCTTTGTGCGCAAACATGATGTCGGGCAAACAAAGGCTGTCCTCCTCTTTGTAAGGCCGCTGGCGTCTGGACAGAGGAAGTCAATAAAAATGCTGGATTGGGAGAATGATTATTCGTGTAGAGGGAAATGAAAACAATTAGATGTAAAGATGAACACCATACCTGTTTGAACGTAGAAGGGGATGCGTAACGACCTGTCGCGTTGGCGAGATGGACTTTTGATTTGTAATCGAGGAGGGAGCCGAGTAGCGTCTAAAGGAGAGCTCAGGCCCCAGGCACCGGTGAGCGATACTTTCTTATTTGGTCTTTGATTTTCTGTGGATACGTTTCCGTGATTTTGTAATTTCTCTAGGTACCCGAAAGCATTTCGGAAATGCTTCTTTTTTTTAAATCAATTGTTACCTTTCAAACGTATTGCGCTTGTTCCCTTACAACACGCCTGTGCACTACCATGGTGACGAACACCGCTTTCTTGTCCGTTCTTGAAGCATAGGGCACCTTTGCCGAACGGTTCGCTTCAAACCTCGCAGACCTTCACCGTCACGGCCAGCCAGATCCAGTCGGCAACGTCCATCCGCTTCACCTTCCCCGCTGCTTTCGTTGCGGAGCAGGTTGTCGTCAACGTGGTGGGCTCCCCTACGGCCTCCTTCTTCGGCTTCCAAATCAACAGCGGCGGAGTGGCTTCGGGTGCTTTCACCTGGAACATCTGCTCTGCCACGACAGTCACCATCTCCAACTTCGGATTCGAGGGCAATCTGCTCGCTCCGCTGGCTGATGTAGTCATCCATAACAGCCAGATCGTGGGTCACGTCGCTGCTCGCACCTTTTCCGGCTCAGGCAGCGGCGAAGTACATCTTCCCACCTGCCCTTGAGCGGTTCCTTGCCTGGAATGCGATCATTCCATCGAGGAGTGTTCTGCTTCCTCTTCACGCTTTTCCTTTGTCACTTTGTCTTGCTGCTCTATGGACTTCTCCACTATGATGGACTCTCCCCTAATTGACTCTCCCACAAGACGTAGTAGAGCTCATTGGGAATTCGCTTTGCTTTTGATGTAATATGTACCTATCTTGTAACCCTTCATCCTGATGTACTTTTCTTCCATGTTTGATGGTTTAGAAATGAACATGCTGATTTCTGACTAGTCACTGGAAGAAGAACAAGACTGACCCTTGTCCAGATATTAACAACAACAACGGAGATGAAGGTCCAGCTGGGAGTATGATCAAAGAGTCGTAGTTGCTCAGATTCCTGAGTGAAACATGATTTAAAAATTTGAAGAATGTTGGGTAGCCATATTCCAGGATGATGCGAAGGGCAGCGCAAGGTAGGGCCAGGGTACTTCAGGCGGTACCGCCTGCCCTCACAATATGTGGCCGACCACTGGGCGGCACATTGGTGCTGCGGCCATATGGCACTGTACCTACCCCATCATAGCCATCAGAGTTTATTACATAATTCTAGAAACACATTATATTATTTATTATTTATTGATTATTATTTTACGGCAATTTTTCCGGAATGATGCTAAATAACTGATTTGTAGTCAAGTAGCAACCAAGGCTCGATGAAGGAGCAGAAGGAGGAGGAGATGGTCCCACCTGTGCGCTTCGGGTGGGTACTGGAGGGCAAGCTGGGCGGAATGGCCTTCCCGACGGCAGCCAACCTCCGCTATCTCGACCATCAGCTCGGCGTCGGGCTAGTGGTCACACTCACTCCAGAGTCAGTGGAGCTGCCGAGAGAGCTGAAGAACCGCCTGCGGCTCCTGCACTTGCCGATTGTAGGTATGATGGTCACCTGTTGTGCTGATGCAGGGAATGCAGGCTGATACACAGCATAAGCGTTCCCGCTGTAATACAGACTATGGACCGCCGACGGAGGAGCAGATCGCCACGTTCGTGGGCGAGGCCAGGAGCACCATCGTTGGTGGGCATGGAGTGGTAGCACACTGCCATAAGGTGCATCCAGCACTGGAATAGTGTGGATGTCCTTCTGACAGTAGTGGATATATGATTGCGATTGCAGGGATATGGCCGTACAGGTACCATGTTGGCCTGCTACCTCGTAGCACACGAAGCCATGCTTCCGCAGCAGGCCATCAGCTTGGTCAGAGAAAAGCGGTACCTCCCATCACTCGTCCTCACCCAGTAGTGCAACAGCCGCTTATGGCGTGCGCACAGGCCAGGTTCAATTGCACGTGAGCAAGAGGAAGTCGTTTATATCTACCACAAGTACTGGCTGCCAGGCACGGATACTTTTTTAGGCTAACCAAGAGAGAGCTTCAGCTGCCTTTTACATACCGGCTCTCGGCGCAATCAGTCTCTGTCGGGCCAAATTCCCCGTTGAAAGTGTCCAGCCAATAGGAAATTAAATTTTGTACCACCAAAACTCCCCGGAGTAACAGAAAAGCCGTCTGTGCCCGTCAACCATTTCTCTGTTGACACAAACCACACACCACATACACACAAGAAGACTCTCTCCATGGGCTCCCTTCGCCGTCCTCTCGCCTTCGGTCTCGTGGTGATCGGCCTTGTGCTGGTCCTCTCCGCTCCGGCGCTCGGTTTTGGCGATCGCCTGCTACGCAGCTTCCTTGTTTTCAAGAATCAGCCGCTCACCGCCAGCGACGCCACAAACCAGGGCTGGTACCCCTTGTCCAGCTCGTGCGACCCTACCTACGGCATTCCCTACGCTCAGGACCCCTCGGGCCCCACCAGCACCTCCCCAGGCACCCTCTACTACACCGCCGCCGGCCAACTTGCGGGTGCGCCACAAATTCCCCTTTTCAATTTCGAAAATATCTCAAATGTTTGCGAAATGTTTGGAAAACATTTCAATTTATTTCAAATATTGAAAGCAAATCCCAGTGCGAAAGAAGGCTTTTGCACAACTGAAATTAACATGTTGGTGAAATTGGTGTGAATAGGCTTCGGAGTGCGTGTGGACGGCTACATCGCGCCGAACCTGGTGCAGAAGGGCTTCTGGCGTAAGGTGGGTTCTTCGCACTATGATATCTTCATCCGCACTCGTGATCAGAGGTTCATGTGCTCGGGCGCCAAGACTGCCGATCTGCTGGGCGATCGTCTCCAGATCGGCGGATTCTTCAACATTCCGCTCAACGCCTCCGAGGCCTTCAGGCAGGGCTGGCTTCCTGGCAACTGCATTGGCAAGATGGGCACTCACTACGCGTACGACCTTGCCGCGCCGGGCAGTACCACCTGGAATGCCTCCACTCTTGTTCCTGTGCTGCCGATGTACGATGCTCAGCGTCATACCATCAACGCGATCCTCTTCAACGTCCCTCACTTTGAATGGGTACCCTCATCATCTCCTTCCCAACGTGATAATCACATGGCTCATATCTGCCTTTCCATTATGTTCTCCAAGACCGAGCCCATTGGTGAGTTTGAGGGACCCTTCACGAACAGCCTCTTCTGCTACAACTGGTGCGCCAATACGGGGTGCGGGTTCGACAGCGTCTCCCTGTGGACCACCATGCACTGGCATTTCGTGGATCCCAACACCATCTCTTGCGCCGGTGCCCCGTGTGCCTTGTAAGCGCACCTTGACCTGCTCCCTCTCTAGCGCTGCTGGATGGAGTCCGGGAAGGGACAATTTTGTGTTCTCCGCTTCGAGAATGATTTGCAATTCAACCAAATACAGGAAAATAAAAATAATTAGAACAAATAACATCCATCCAAGAAGTGAAAGCATTAATGACCAATATAACACCGAGGCCAATGACCAGAGACAAGCATTCCTTTTTATTTCCCCCAACTTGTCCTTATTCAGCTCAACTATCCGCAACCGGCGTTTCATCTGCGGAGTTTACTGCCCAATGGCGGAAGAAAAGGCTTGGCCCATTCACAAATAAAAGAAGCAAGTCACTTCGCTTCATCATTCATCGCTGCCCGTGTGTGCCTGGTCTTCTCTGTGGTGATGAAGCCTTCTCGCGTGGTGGTCCTCTTCTTCCTCTCCTGCGCCCTTCTCGCTCGGCTGGGTGCGGCGGCGGGTACCTACCCCTCTCTTGTCACCTTCATATCCTGCCTTCTCTCCGGTCTTTGCGCATACATTTTTTTTATCCACGCTGTCGGCGCTGCGTTGACTTGGTCTTCTTCCCGCCGTACAGTTACGACATCGAAAGCCAAACTCACACCCACGACCGCCTACGGCGATCCCCTCAACGTCTCCGGCGAAGTGACCTTCACTCTCGACGATTCCTCGGGCCAGGTACGAGTTCTGTCTGGTCCCGCCTGTTTCCCTCCGCTGGCGCGTATCGGAATTAAAGCATAAAAGAAAAGCAACAATTCAGAAAATGAGGATGAACTTGACCAACTTGACCTCGGGTTCACCCTTTTCCTCTGAGAACAGGTCACGGTCAGGGCATTGATCACAGGAAACTTGGCTGATGGATCCTACGCCATTCACGTACATCAGGTATGAAGTGATCCTATGTCAGTTCCTTCTACTCCCACTGATCCCATTCTCGATCCTTGTGCAGTATGGTGATATGTCCTTCTTGTTCAACGGCAGTAGTGTGGGCAGCCACTTCGTTGGTGGAGGTTCGGCCACACACGGCTGTCCTCCCGACACCAATCGCCACGAAGGTGACATGGTACGTCTCTTGCGCTCTCATCTGCTTCTTTGGTTGATCATCCTGTAGCCCGAATCGACCAAGAGTAACTAGTATCACGATTGTAGGGCTCTTGGGTGGCCGTTAACGGAACCATCGATCAATCCAAGTCGCTAGACCTGCTGCAGCTCAGTGGAAACAAGTACGATTCATCTTCATGGAATCGAAAGACGCATCAGTTTAACGCCATCATCCAGCTCCATCGTTGGCCTTGCTGTCGTGATGCACGCACAGAACGACAAGTGCACTCAGCCGACCGGAGCCGCCGGTCCGTTCCTTGCTGTCGGTGTCATTGGTGTGACGAATGTGGCTAACAACACGGCCAAGAGTATGCACCCTCTTTCATATGTTTCCTCGCACTCGTTCTTACCACAAACTTAACTTCCCTTTCCTCTCGAAACAGACGAAAACGCGGGTTACTCCTCTGCAGTCGCTGTTCTCCAGCCGACCTCCAACTGCAACGCCTCATGCGGAGGTACCGTTTGGCTCACTGAAGAGTCGGGAGGCGTCCGGGTTATTGCTCGGGTCGCGGGTCTTGAGATGAACACGAAGCATGGATTCCACATTCACACGGTAAGCCACGTAGAGCTCGATGCGGGACTGTCCATTCTCCTAACTTAAGTTGTGTCTGATCCAGTACGGAGACCTCAGCAGCGCAGACGGAAGCAGTGCCGGATCTCACTGGAACCCCATGAACACCACCCATCAGGTCCCTGATAACGTTCCTCGTCATGTTGGCGATCTGGTGCGTCCTAGCTATGCTAGCCGATTTGTAGGCAGTACTAACGAAGTTGTTGATGACCCAACAGGGATCCATTCAATCGTTCGATCCCTCGACCGGGCTTGCGTGGTACAACGCTCTCAGCAGCAACATTCCCAACGTGGAATCCCTATTGGGTCGTTCGGTGTGCTTCCCCAGCTTAACCTGTATTGTGACCGCTCCACTCATCGCAAAACACTACTACGTATAGATCGTGGTTCACCTCAGCGTTGATCACGGCTCTGGCTACGGTTGTGATCAATCCGGTACGACATTGATTGCAGTTCTCTCAAAGGATCCTGTCTGATGGTGGATTGCAATCAGGTACCTCGGGCAAGCGATTGCTGGTAGGAGTCATCGGCGTTGCCGGCACCGGATCGCCAGCTACCCCGCCCATCGCGGTGGACAACAGCTTCGCAAATGAGGACTGCTCGACACCTCCCGGAGCCGCCAGCACCCTCTCCTCTCCTCTCTCCTTCCTCCTGGCCTGACTCTGCGTGTCCCTTGGCCTTAGTCAAGCAACCAATTGCATGTTGGTGGTCAAGACAACGCAATCAATTATAAAAGAGCGGGAAATTTCGGGAAAGCCCACGTGCGCGGCCGGAAAGTCCGATCACGAACGTTAGCCGAATCGCTTTTCGCCCCCCTCCCCCCTTTCTTCTTTGTCGTTTTTCATTCTTGGCGTTGTAGTTCCATCGTTGTCTCCGCTCTCTCCGCTGAGTCGACGACGACATTCAATCGATCCTCTTTTTCTTTTCTTCCCGCACATCTCTGAGCTCCATCCCTCTCGCCCCTCTACTCTCAAGGTAATTCTCTTCCTTCCACCATCTTCCCGTCCAGGCAACCTCTTCGTTTGTTGCGTCTTGAATGGGAGGGGGTATCCTTCGCATTCTATCTTCTCCCCCCCCCTCCGTCATCGCTTTCGTTCTTTTGTTTTCAATTTGTTGTTTTTTTTTTTTATTGGATCTCTGGAGGCGGGCACCTGGGTGACGTCATTCGCTTCCCTTTGGGGCTTGCCTTTCGCTTCTTTGCGCAGCCAAGTCACCATCATCCCAAGAGGATGTAGAGAAGGCCTCTTGTGCTAGGCGCCTTGAGATCAGTGACAGTAATCTTTGTCTACATACATTCTATGATGTGTAAGGGCTTTTCTAGAAGGCCAAGTCTGAGCGCTGTGGCAATTAATTGATGTCTCTTCGCAGGGCTTTGACATTGTTGTACAAAAAGTAGTCGCAGAATGAATACCCTCAAGATTGTCGTCCTCGGATCGGGTGGCGTGGGCAAGTCTGCTCTTACGGTGCAGTTCGTACAGGGCATCTTCGTCGAGCAGGTACCTGGTCCCATTCTACTTCCCTAGGGCGCTAGATTGAATTATTCTAATTAATGCCTTTCCAATCGGGCATCAATAGTATGATCCCACCATTGAGGACTCCTACCGGTACCCCTCCCCCGCCCAATCCTTCTCTACAAATTTATTTTTGTTTTGAATTCCCTACAACAATGTGTGCCTCTACAAGTTTGAAGTAGAAGAGGGAATGATAATTAACGTATGTGATTCTGCATCTCTACAGAAAGCAGGTGGAGGTAGATGGTAAGCAGGTGATGCTTGAAATCCTTGATACGGCCGGTACCGAGCAGTTCACAGCGTACGTTTTTCCCCTTTCCTCCTCGGTTAGTTGAAGACGGAAGGAGGGATTCTGTCGATCCTGCGCGCATTCCTGTGTCTCTATGAAGTGGAGTCTAATCTCGGGTTTCCCCTGCACAGGATGAGAGATTTGTACATGAAGAACGGTCAGGGCTTCGTGTTGGTCTTCTCCATTATCGCCATCTCCACGTACGTTCGACAGTCACTGCCGGCTCTCTGTGCTCGGCATCCTAGCTCACCGCAAGGAATCACCGCTGGTGCTGACTTGTTCGTGTGCCGTCTACTCCTAACAGATTCAACGACTTGCCGGACCTGCGTGAACAGATTCTCCGTGTGAAGGATACCGACTCTGTGCCCATGGTGCTCGTCGGCAACAAGTGCGATCTCCAAGACCAGAGGGTGATCTCCACGGAGCAGGGTCAGCAGCTTGCTGCTAAGTTCGGCAACTGCTCCTTCCTCGAGTCGTCCGCCAAGACGAAGACCAATGTGAGCGAGATCTTCTACGACCTGATCAGGCAGATCAACAGGAACAAGAAGCCTGGTACGCACCGTTCCTATTCTCTTCATCAGCGTTGCCACGATGACTCGCCGAAGAGGCATCAATTTGCACAATCACCTCAGCGTTGTGGAAAACCTTTTATCAGTTGATTTAATCGCTCAGCCAACCCTCATCAGGTGGCCTTTGTCATCATATACTTACCTTGTGTTGTTTGTTCACCTCTTCAGATGGCGACGGCGGCGGAAAGAAGAAGAAGTGCTCCCTTTTCTAAAACGTCCCTGCCCTTCCTTTTCATCGGCCAAGGCAGCGTATATGCTCCCCATGCTGTCTTCGTCCACGTACAGTGCACAGCCCTTCAGCCGGGTTCGGTTTTCTCCCCTCTAGGACCGGGACGCACGCCCTGCGGGGGCTTGTCATCATTACACGCCTCAGTACCTTCACTTATTTCTGTGTACTCTTGTATCTCTTCAGTTCATTCATTCACCTCCCCTTTTCCCTTTATGTCATACTGCAGTTTTTGATTGTTTGGGCTGTGCAGTTCACCCCCAAATACACTTTTACTGCAATCCTGCGTCCCCTTCTTGTTCACATCTTCTTACTCTTCTTCTGCTTCTTGTCTCCCTCACGATCGATCTTGCCTAACTCAGCCGCAGTGTGCAAAGAAAGACTGTACTTATGTTCTCTCCGGAGCTAAAGCAGGATACAAGTGGATTGGGGGAAAAGGTCAATCACCACATGTTGGCCTCCACCCACTTGCGGAAGCTGCTCAACCAAGAGAGCATGGACGAGGCGCTGCCGCAGAGCACCTGGACGTTGCCTTCCTCAGAGCCCGACACGCAGGTGCCGCAGGTACCGATGTAGCGGCCGTGGGGGCAACCGCCACCACAACTGTCGCTGAAGCAGAGGGTGTAGTTGCCTTCCGGGGTGGTGCTTATGGTGACATAGCGGTTGGTGTCGCCGCAGTCCTGGTAGTTGTGTCCTGCGCGCACGCACTGGTTCACTGGATAATCATCACACACCGAGCAGCTCTGATTGCATGTGCACACCCGAACACCTGAAGACAGGAGTTAGAGAAAAGAGGAATCATGAAGATTGCAGGAGCTGGTGTACCTTGCACAAGTGAAGTGCTTGAGACAATGAAGGCAAGGGCCACGAACGACCAGACGAGTGATAGACGCTCCATGCTATGTTGTGGGGGTGTGTATGTGATGTGGAGGATGAGAACAGATCATTTTTGGTGGTTGGCTGAATTATCTGGTGTTAGAAAAGGAAATAAGCCGAGTGCCAGGGTGGTGACCCATGGGTCCTACCGAAGGAGGAGCTGCCATCTCGTGGCGCAGCTGGTGATCGGAGTGAATGTTAGTCAGAAAGCAGAAAGATTGATTCTGGAAGGTGATCATTCGTTTGTGTAAATCTCTCTATGAATGCTGGCCATCGTGAGCTGGGAGAGGTGAGCGTCCCATTACCGGCAGACAAATCGGCACGGAGGCCACATGAGGTGGTCACATGCCTCTGTAGTGAAGATCACATACATCAGCTCTCCGGGCAGGGTTGCCCACAGCGATACGGCCTCTTCATCCTCGGATATGATGTGGGCTGCATCTAAAACACAATCCTGGTTGCCAATATGTTCTGCATCCCCTGCTTCGAAAGACAAATGCCAGTTCTCCATCTAGAAGATTGAGCAGTTTGCGTCGGCTGAAATCATTGTCCAATCATTATCATTATCATTATCATTATCATGGTCCAATACATGATAATCAATGACCTGACTGCAGACCAGAGTTAGGTTAGGTGCGTGAGGGGAGTGAAACCTGAAACTGGCATGAAGGAGAGACAGCAACAGGGACACACACAAACTTAACAATATCTTGCAGCAATGCACCTATTTGTAGTCCTTTCATTCATCCATTCGCGAGGGTGTTGACCTTGTACAGCATGGGTTGGGTAAGGGCAGACTCAGCAGAACTGGCTCAAGTTGTTGATGGTGCCTTCGAGTTCCCTGATCTTGGCACCTAGTTGAGCGTAGAGCTGACGCACGCCCTCGTCCAGGAAGCGCCTCTCGTCGGCCAACGACTTCCTTTGGCGCTCGATCTCCTCGTGCTCGGCCTTGCTGCGGCGCTCGAGTTCGGCGAGCTTGGCCTGTAGCTGCTTCTCCTGCTCGGCGCTGGCCGACGCGTCACTGGCGGGCGCACGGGCGACCGATGATGCCGCTTGACGCTCGTTCTCCAGTTGTTGGCGTTCGCGATTCAGTTCCTCGCGCTCCTGTTTAAACTGAGCGGCGACCTTGTTCTTCTCCTCCCAGATGCGCTTCTTGACTTCCTCGACCTTGGCCTTCTCAGCTTCGAGTGCTCGCCTGTCGTCTTCGAGTTGCTTCTTCTCGGCATCCATCGCTCTTCGTTCTTCCTCTAACTTGCGTCTCTCGTTGGCCAGCCGCTTCGCTTCCTCAGCGGCCACATTGCTGGATTCCTCAGCACTTGACTTGATAGCAGATGGTGGCTTAGGTTGCTCTTCCTGCTGGCGATCAGACGACGTAGACTTGCGCAGAGCGGACGGACGAGGAAACGCTGCGCCTCTCTCGGTTGTCGTGTCCTCAGCTTCGGCGCTCCGTGTGATGTCAGGCTTGGGCAGTTCGCGCTTGATCCGCACCGACGCAGATGACTTGGGAGCAGGTCTGGGAGCGGGCTTCTCCTCCTCTTGGAAGAGCGGAGACTGAGAATCGTCCTCCTCCTGCGGCTCTTCCTTCACGTGCAGGAGGTCTTCACGATTAGACAAGTATTCACACAATGAATAATCAGGTTAAGATTTACCCCTTGCTCTGAGTCTACGCCATAGGCGGGTCCTCGTGCATCCCACTTCATCTTGGCGGGCTCGCGTCCGAAGCCGCTGTCATAGTTACCTGCACGACAGAAGTGCATGTGTGTTAGCAAGCAGCGACAGCCATCATCCCCAAGGGATGGTTGCGCATCATCGAAACGAACCCTTGAGCTTGAACAGCTGCTTGAAATGAGGCTTGCCTGTTCATTGCCATCATAGGATGAAGAAGAGAGAGGTCAACATGTCAGCCACATTCTTCAGCATCACGATCAACTAGCGTTGCATTGTCGTACAATAGTAGTTGCCCTGCAGCGCGGCGTAGTTGCCCAGCTTCAAAGCACAATTGCAGTGCGCACATCGGAGGCATCCCCTGCTCACGTGAAAGCATACATCATCGTCATAATCAGTCATCACCAACATCATCGTCACTATCACCATCATCATCTTCACGAGATACAAACAAGTATGGAGTGTCAGCCTGGTGAGTCACACACGTACTTGTGGAATGTCTTGCTATCGGCGTCCTACATGTAGTACAAGTATGACACACATATACACTCATGTTCAGTGTCAAAAAACAGATAAATAACTTGACAGTGTCAAGTGTACGTACCATACGCTCCATCGGGTACACATTCTTGCTACACACGAAGCACTTGGGCGTACCCACGAAACTCATTTTTTTAAATTTGATTTATTCGTTTCTGTTCAAAAATAGACACATTAGCAACGAAGTAATAACGTTTATAGTAAAAAACAATTTAACAAGGAAGAGAATAGCAAAGAATAGAAAATATCATTGTGTGGGACCTACCTTTTTGTTGTGTTGTACAAAACATCAAATTTTGGTAATTGAGGAAATGTCTGACGAAAGTAATGAAGGAAACTATTTTCCTTTTTCTTTTTCTTGTCCAAGGAAAATGATTTCTTTTTATTTTCTTTTGTGGCTGCTTGTGGCAGAACCAACTCTGCTGCGTTGGGGCCAAGCCTCCACTAGGCCCGGGCAGAGCGGTCGGCAAAGCCTGGGATCAGGTTCTCTCACTATGCTGCCAGCTTCTGATGAAGTCACGGGAGTGTCCGATGAAGTACGGGAGGTGGCGCACTACGGACATGTCCGACAGCGGACAAGTAGCGGGGCACGTGGTAGTAGGGTCCAGGACCGCAGCCACTCACTCGTGCTTCCTTAGTACCACCTGATGATCATCAGGTGACAGGGATGCGAGGGAGAGCGAAGAAAGGAGGGATTCCCGACCGGAGGAGCCCACCTGAATGTAGCATCAGGAGGCATCTTTCCGAAACGGCGGCTCCCAACAACTTCCGGGAGTGTTTGGCCCCACCGGACCAGTGTAGACGTGGCATCTGCTATTGGAGTTGATGCGGCACTGATCTGATTGGTTTGGAGCTTGATGGCCTGGAGCTTTAACGGACCAAGCTGAACCAATCAGTGCGCCGGGGAAGGACGAGGGGTAGCCGTACCGGACCAGGTATAAAAGGGCTTCCCTTGCTCACTGCATTCTCTCTATCTCAACCTTTGTTGCCCAACTTCTCACGCTGTGCTCGCTACTCGTACCAGGCCACTCACTTTCGCACTCACATTCGCACCCTACCATCTACAGGTACGACACAATCTCACACACATATGCCACAGACTCCTACTGAGGTCGTCACCCTCATGATGACCACCCCATATCGAGCACGTGTTTTGTTATCGTTGTTCACTCCTCCGTTGCTCCTGATGACATGTAATTTGTTGCTGATCATTGTTTTCAATAGGAGTTAGCCTTCCAGACCCTACCCTGTGTAATCGATCTTCATAGAATGTCCGCCACCAGCGTTAATAACGTCCCGCGCTTCTCCGATGTAGCCACAGCTACCATCGGGTTTCCTCGAGTGGGTAAGGACCGCGAGCTCAAGAAGGCTCTCGAGTCCTACTGGGCAGGCTCAGTCGACCAGGCCCAGCTACTCTCCGTCGCTGATCAAGTGGAACGCGCCAACATCGTCTACCAGCTCGAAGCTGGCATCGAGCGCATCGGAATCGGAAGCTTCAGCCTCTACGACCAGGTCCTCGACTGGGCCTTCCGCCTCGGCCTCATCCCGTCCCGTTTCCATGGCTCCGGGAAGGTTGCCCGATCTTAACCCTTTCATTCAAGATGGGCGTATCTAACTTTTTAACTCCTATGGGTACATCAACAGGAAGGGCTCGATCTCTACTTTGCGCTGGCGCGTGGCATTCCTGGAGCAAGAGCCCTCCACATGACCAAGTGGTTCGATACCAACTACCACTACCTCGTCCCTGAGATTGAAGCGCCCTTCCTCGCCGGCCGCTTTGCCGCCGAGCCCAACTTTGCCGACTTCTTGAAGCAGATCGCCAGATCCAAGGAGGTGATCACTGCTGCAGCTCCGGCTGGCTCGAAGGTATCTTCGCGATGCTCAATGTGAGCAGCTTTGTTGTAGCCCATCTATGCTTGGCCCTTGGCCATGCAACCGAGTGCAGCTTCGAGGAGGAATGCTCGGATCGGCATGGATCCTGATGCAGAGGAGGAGGACGCGATGGTGGGTCGCTGGGATTGATGGATGAGGAGACACTACAGAGCGGATCAGCTGACCTCATGTTGATGGTTCTGACTGAGTCCGTTGTTGGCATGCCACCGCACTCCCTTGTACTCGTTATGCGCTCTTTGTTCCTTGAATCTAACCTTGATTCATCCCCAGGCCCGCGGCATACCGATCGTGCTGGGTCCGCTCACCCTGGTGAAGCTCTGCCGCTACGGGAAGGAGGGCGACAAGGCCCAGCTTGCTGCTGGCTTCTTGAAGGACCACGTTCTCCCTCAGTACATCAAGCTCTTCCAGCTTCTCCATCAACACCACGTCGACGAAGTTCTCCTGCAAGAACCAATCCTTGTGGTGGACCACGATGCGGAGACTCTCGGCCTACTGTCTCATGTACTGGAGTCGCTCGGGAAGGTTCAGGGCATCGGCATTCATCTGGTGACCTTCTTCGATGACATCGGCGAGGCCACGTTCAAGTGGCTTCGCCACGAGCCTCCCAAGAACCTGGTCGGAGTGAGTCTTGACTTTACGCGCGGCGACAACATTAAGTACATCGCTACCCATGGCTTCCCTCAGCACCTGGTTCTTGGTGCTGGCGTGGTCGATGCACGCAATGTGTGGCAGATCAACGTACGTCGTCTCATGCCAGAGATATCATCTGCATTCAAGTTAAGTTCACACATCGAGATACCTAAACTTATTTCCGTTCATAACTAAAGGTGGATGACGTGGTGACCAAGCTGGCCACGATCCGCGCCAACTTCGACGGCAAGATCCTAGTGCAGCCCTCGGCCTCTCTTCAGCACGTGCCCTACGACACTTCGGTCGAGTCCAAGCTGCCGTCGGCCCTGCGTCAGGTTCTTTCCTTCGCCTGCCAGAAGCTGAAGGAAGTCGACTTCATCGCGAGGCTCATCAAGAAGAGTACGTTCAGCCTCTGTCCCTTTCTTGACGCGCGTACCTTGGAGCTAACAGTGAGGAACTCTTCTTGGCGATCGCAGATGGTGATGAAGCCACTCTGGAGGCGGAACGTAAGCTTCTTGACGAGGCTTGGGCGGCATTCCACTCGGCCAAGCCCTCTAGCGAGTCGATCCGCTCACGCGTGGCCAATCTCAGTGAGTCGGACCTGCGTCGCGCCCAGCCTTTCGCCCAGCGCAAGCCCCAGCAGGTTCCGTTGCCGCTCTTCTACACGACCAGCATCGGATCGTTGCCCCAGACGGCCACCGTGCGCAGCCTGCGCGTCAAGCTCCAGCACGGCCGCATCACACAGCAGGAGTATCAGTCGCAGATCGACCAGCATATCGCCTACGCCATCGGATTGCAGGAGGGTCTCGGCATCGATGTGCTCGTTCACGGCGAGTTCGAGAGGACCGACATGGTAGAGTACTTTGGCCAGAAGATCGATGGCTTCTCCTTCACTCTGAATGGGTATCTCAATCTAATCTCACTTTCACTCGTGGAATTTGAACTAACTTTGTCGGACTTAAAACTTGACAGCTGGGTACAGTCGTACGGAAGCCGTTGCGTCCGCCCGCCTATCATCTGGGGCGACCTGAGCCGCAGCGGCGGCCAACCGATGACCGTGCGCGAGTACATCGTGGCGCAGTCCTTCACCACGAAGCCGGTGAAGGCCATGCTCACTGGGCCTACGACCATTCTCAACTGGTCCTTCCCGCGTGCCGATATCTCCCGACGCGAGCAAGCTCTCCAGATCGCGCTTGTGCTGCGCGATGAGATCGATGACCTCACCAAGGCCGGATCCAAGGTCGTTCAGGTCGACGAGCCTGCCCTGCGCGAGGGTCTGCCTCTCAACGACTCTCGCCGTGCTGATTACCTTCAATGGGCAGTCGACTCCTTCCGCCTGGCCACCGCCGGTGCTCCGTCGTCGGTTCAGATCGTGACGCACATGTGTACGTTGGTGTCCCTACAGATATCCTGTGCCTTTTTTCCACTCGCAGCTAACGTCCTGGCCAGGCTATGCCGAGTTCGACGACGTGATGGCGTCCATTGACGCGCTGGATGCCGATGTCATCTCGATCGAGAACTCGCGCAACAATGATAAGACCATCAAGGACCTCACCGCGTACGGCTATGAACGTGACATCGGTCCGGGCGTGTACGACATTCACAGCCCTGTCGTGCCCACGGTCGACGAGATCGTGAGCAAGCTGCGCTTGTTCCTGAAGCATCTCCATCCGTCGCGCCTCGTGATCAATCCCGATTGCGGCCTCAAGACGCGTCAGTGGAAGGAAGTCATCCCGTCCCTCACTAACATGGTCGAGGCAGCTCGCCTTCTGCGCGCCGGGTACGCCGGCCAGCAGCACGTTGCGGGTGGTGTGACCACTGTCGACCTCAACAAGGACAGGGAGGAAACCCGCGGCGGTGACGCTTGATCCCCACGATACCCAGTTGAGCTGCCTTGCTCTGGTGAATGCAATTTTTTGGTCCTTTTTATAATTGGCTCATTTTTGCGGACATAGAAAATTCCGAACCAATAGAAATTTAACGACACATTCTTAAAATTCCCTTTGCCAAGAAAGGAATTTTAAGAACGGTGACCAGTTCAGTGTAAGCTTTTGTTGTGTGGCCGGGAAGACGGAGTGTACCCGGTGAGTGCCATGGACGGAGGAGGAGAGGGCGGACGACCTCACCAGCATCGGCATGCCCAGCATCAACATGATGCTCATCAGGACCATCAAGATGGCGAAGGAGAGGCGGTGCGGTTGAGGGAGGGCGACCTGGAAAAGCTGTCCCCGGGAAAGAAGGCGTTCGGCGGGAAGCGGTGGGAGAAGCGCCGCTTCGTCCTCACCCCGACTGAACTGCAGTACTTCAAAGTCAAACAAAAAAGTAAAATACTCGTTTATTTATAATTTATAATTTTAAGATTTTTCCCTCGATTTTTCGGTCTTTGCAATGAAGAGCAAGCTAACCTTTATCTCCTATTCATTTATGGTGCAGCACGTGAGGTACAGAGAGGCGCGATCCGGCTCGGTAGTGTGGCGCGTGTGCAACTCCAGCCGCCGGCAAGGTCAGTCTCGAAGACAGGACGAGACGGGCGAGTGTTCGAAGTGCACATTCACAACGACAATCGAGTCTACGAGCTCGCGGCCGCCTCGGCAGAGGCTGCCCGAGAATGGATCGACGCCATCACGCGCGCTCGCACCGCACTGATGGCAACGCCGCCGTCGGCTGTTGCGGCCAATGCAATTCTGGCCACGACGGGCTCCACAGGTGGTTCATTCAGGTCCAGGTTGGGATCACGGCTGAGAAGGAACTCGATGAAGTCTTCTTCTCAAACCACCGTGCCACGCACAGGGACTACCTCGTTCATGATCCCCAGTCCCTCTGGTACATCTCGGAATGCGATGCCGCGGCATAACGCTGCTGATTGAGCCTGATCACTCACCTGCGAATAAATTGCAGGCGTATTGGATCGACCTATTGACGGAGAGGAGTTACTGTACGAGAATGGGGAAGGCGATACCCTGTTCTACACTCCGCATTTGCTTCAAGATTGTCTCAAGGTGAAGCTGATGGTGACCACTTATCGATTCATCTTCATCACATCTGTAGGTGATCCTTGATTGCAAGAGAGCTCACACTCATCCGCTCGTAACATCTCACCTCTCGTCTTGATCAAATGACAATCAGGCCATGGTCGACTCGTTACCGCTGAGTATGGTGATGCGCATGGATACGGTCAAGCATGATGCGCGTGACATGCAAGGCTTCGCGTTCCGATGCAAGGACTTTCGCTGCCCGATGGTCTTTTGCGAGCAGGTCGCGCTTCACAAAACACTCGCCGCTCTCTTCAAACAACGGTTGTTCCCGAGCAAGATCTTGTACGTCAAAGCTCTCGCTAGCCTGCATGTAAGTTAACTTCGCTCACCTGAGTGCTGCCCACCCTCGATCAGTGATCTCTTTGCGTTCAAGAATAAGGAGAGCTTCCCCAGGCTTGTGTCTGCCCCGCCGAGCGGACCCAAAGCTTTCTGTTACTATGATCTCGCCAAGGAGTTCAAGAGGCAACAGCTGTCCACCTCACAGTGGCGCATTTCCTCACTCAACCGAAACTTTGAATACTATCGCTATCCTGACCTCTTTGTGGTACCTCGAGACATCACTGACGGTACACATTCTTCTTTGTTTCTCACGCCTAAAGCAATCCACTAACAAACGCACTACTGATGAATGCAGAGATTATCATGCAGCTCTGGAAGTCGCCCAAGAAATGGCAACAGCTGACGCTTTCTCTTTGCTGGCGAAGCCCCAGCCAGCAGGGAGCCAGTCTGCTCAGAGCGTTTCCGGTGCTGATGGCCGAGGATCAGGGTTCCGGAGGTCTGGCTGACACAGATTCCTTATGGATGGTGAGCCGATTGGTCGAGGAGTCGGGGAAACCGCTCTACATGCTCGAACATATTGCTAAGCTCCACCAGCACACGCGTGAAGTGCATGTGATAAACACAGCAGGCAGGAAGAAGGCCTCTTCGAGGGGCCCCAGTGACCTCACTCAGGGTACAATCTCATCCTTGGCTTCATCAAGTTCATTTACTCATCTTTGGCTGTTTAGATACTTCTCATATCAAGCGCTATAGCATGAGTGCGCCTCTGTCCTTCCCTGAATTCAGGATGTCGCTTTCCCTCGATGCTAAAGTTCTTCTACACAGGGGAGGCCGCGCACACGATCGTCATGCATAAGATGACATTCATGACTCCGGCTGTTGTGGAAGAGAGCCTATCAAAGTTGGCTGACCTTGTGCTCTCGTTCGACGCTCGCCAGTTTGCCGGACAAGAAGCAGCTAGTGAATGGCGTAAAGCAGTGGAGTCAACGAGATGGCTGGCTGGAGTTCAACACCTTCTCCTGACGGCCGGCAAAGCGGTCAGTAATCTACAAGCAGGCCATCCGGTACGATTCATCAGAAAGCGTACTTGTAGTGGCTGGCAAACATACGAGCGTGAGTTGCTTCCAGGTCGTTGTAACCAACCAAGAAGGAAACGATGCCGTCCCACAGATTGTGAGTCTGGCACAGGTGCGTTCTCTTTGTATCTTTGTCGCTCTTATGCATTCGTTGTCAACATTGACGCATGTGTCGGCAGATCTGTATGGATCCGTACTTCCGTACAATTGATGGATTATGTACGCTTATCGAGAAAGAATGGATGGCCTTTGGTGCGCAAGTTTACCAATGAATCCTCGTGAGAATTGAATGTGGCTAAGCACTTAAACCCACACAGAGCACGAGTGGGGACAGAGCAATAAGACCAAGTGTCTTCCCAAACAGTACTCTGCTGTGTTTGTTCAGTTTATGGACGCTGGTACTGCACAATCCACCTCTGTTGTTGTGCAAAGTGGAAGCTCATGACACAATTGGTAGTTTGGCAGCTGTGGATTCAACGGCCTGAGCAGTTTGAATTCACTCCATCGCTGCTCTCTTTCCTTCTCGATTCTGTGTACAGCTGCCAATTTGGGTCATTCCTTGCGAACAGCCTGCGCGATCGGCTCATGAGTACGTATAGCGGGCGTGTGTGTCCTAACAGGCCTGGCTCACCTATCGGGATATACACAGGCAAGCTCAAGCTGGCCAAGACAGTATCAGTCTGGCACTACATCCAAGCGCACAAAGAGGAGTTCATAAACTCTTCCTGGTGCGGAGAGGCGAGTGCGATACCCTTCTCTCCGTCACAAGGGCAAGCTGCACTATGGACAGGTGCCACCTCACGCACCATCTGAATTGTTTTCTGATGACTGACTTGAGACAACGTATATAGGATACTATTTACGTTGGGTATCTGCGACCACTGTTGCTTTGGCTGATCGGATGCGCGGACTCTGCTCTGAAGGTATCCGTTCTCCACCCGCTCACTTTCGTGTCGATGCTAACTTAAAAACTTTAGATGAGGCTTCATCGACACAAAAGCAGCTACCGCTGGATGGATGGGCCTTGACCACGATTCCCTCGGGAGAGCTCTTAACACTCAACCCCGATATCTCCTCCCTAAGCCTAACCAACAACTTTATATCCGTCATCACAAGCTCATCATGTTTGAAGCAGCTGATGGCTCTCCAATCGCTTGACCTCTCTCATAATCTCATCGCTGCTTTCTCATATTCCGATACACTCCAAGATGATTCTGCGCTACAGCAACTGTTCCCGCCGAGCCTGGAGCAGTTGAACCTGGCGCACAACTGCATCGTCCGGCTTCCACCTAGCATCGCCTCCCTCTCTAACCTGCGCACACTCAACCTCGCTCACAACCGACTGACGAATGGTCAAGGTACGACCCTCACTTTCTTAACTTGAAAACCGAACAGCCCTCATTCAGGCAAACCCAACAGGGGCGAAAACTATTCCAAGTTCACTTCTTCAACTTTCGTCGCTCACTTCTCTGAACCTTGCATGCAATCAACTATCATCACTACCCGAAGAACTCTTCTCATCGCTCTCCGCGCTCGAGGAACTCGATGTCTCCAACAATGCGCTGACGCAGTTACCAGATGGTATGGCCCACTGCAGTGGCTTGCGCGTGCTCTCCGTATCGTACAATCCGCTTTCGGGCCTATCTCGAGCAATCATGCAGTTACCCAAGCTGGAGAAGCTTTACCTCCGGTACGTTATTGTATGAGGCATTACAGCCCGTCACATGTTGTAGCTTATCAACATGTCTTCACTCTTCACAGAAATTGCTTTGCTGACCACCATGAAGTCAAGATCACTACTCAAGGTACCTTGCCGCAAAGCCAGCTGAGTGAGGCTTCATGTGTTCATGTAGTGATCTATGGATGCAGCAGTGAGCAGCAGAGGTGAGGGTCGGCTGAGGCTAGCTGACCTCGCCAAACTTGATAGCATTCGTCATCTGGACCTCAGCCAGAACGGGATCGAGTTCTTCCCAATGTCGTTCTTTGCTCAGTGGACGAATATGCAGCGGCTCTGGCTCTCGCATAACAGCCTCACGGTGCTGCCGACAGATACTGGCCACATGGCAACATCTCTCGAGGAGTTGCATCTCGACCACAACAAGCTCGATAGTGTGCCCGCTGACTTGGCGAAGCTCTCTCGATTGCAAGTGTTGAATCTTGAGGAAAACATGATCGTCGAGCTGCCCGCGCAAATAGGCAGCATGACTCAGCTGAAGGAGCTCATGATCGGAACCCAGAACGGACATCTCCGCTCACCACCGGCCGAGGTTGTGGCGCGCGGATCAGAGAGTACGATTGCGTACTTGGGCCAGCTTCTTAAGGGTCAAGAGCCGTGCTATCGTCTCAAGCTCATGTTCGTGGGTCAGGAAAACGTTGGGTATGTTCCCCTCTACACCTCCTTGTGATGAGAGGAGAGACTCAAGTTGACGCTGTGATCCCTGCATGCGCAGCAAAACATCTCTACTTCGCGCCCTTCAACGTGCCTGTGCTCAGCGGCTTAAAAGTCCAGCGCGCGCCGTTAAAGAGGACGTCATCAGCGGTACCTAACTTTACTCTTACCGGTAACCGAAGTGAATCTTACATGACTTGGGATCTCCATCTGAAGCGACAAACACCGCACCACTATCAACCGACGGCATTGACATCAACAAATGGAGTCTACCAATGGATGGCATGGAAGAACCGGACGCGCAGCCTATCGAACTCTCGGCTTGGGACTTTGCAGGGCAAGAAATATACTATGCGACGCACCAGTTCTTCCTGTCTGAGCGCTCGGTGTTCTTGATCGTCTTCAACCTTCTCGCACCAGTACAGTCTCGTGTGGAATATTGGTAACTGCTCCTCAATCGTTTCTTGTGTGAGCATGTCACTGACCTTTGGTGCAGGCTTCAATCCGTCAGAGCCGTTGCCAAGAGTTCACCTGTGATTATCATAGGCACGCATGCTGAAAGTGAGATATGCACCGAGGAGTTCCTTAAGTCAACCACCACAGAGTGCGTCTCCTTTTGGTTTTTCTTCCACGAACGCTACGCCATGTTGATGCTTCTTTCTTCTTCCACCAAAGGATCAAGTCAATGATGAAGAAGTACGAGAATGTCGTGGGCCTCCACTTTGTAAGCCCGGTGACAGGGTTAAAGATGGATAGGCTCCTCACCAACATCCAGAAAGTCATTTTGAAACAGGTGCCCTGTATTCACATAGTCTAGCTGCATCAATATGCTTTGTATCTTACAATCTCCATAACAGCCTTACATCAAGCGCACGCTTCCATCAAGCTACCTGGCTCTAGAGAAGCTGGTATCTGAGCAGGCTCACACGAGAACACTGCCTGTATTGTCGTGGGCCGAGTATAGCGAGTTAGCGAAGCTCTGCATGATCGAGAATACGAAGGAAGATCTCGGCACTGCCACTGCGCTCTTACATAATCTGGGTTCAGTGGTCCATTTTGCAGATGAAGAGAAGGTACTCAGATCTCTCTTCAAGACATCACAGCACGATCCATCTTAACATTTGCTTCTAGCTCAGGGAAGTGGTTATTCTTGACCCGCAGTGGCTTATGGACGTGATGGCCACGGTGATCTCAACCAAGCACAGCTACTGTCGGTATGTCCTCCTGAGGAGCAATATCGTAACCGTGTCCATGTAAATGGCTTATCCCTGCTTGCCTCAGGGAGGGCGTCATTCCGCACTCGGCACTCGCGCATATCTGGAAAACACCCAAGTATCCTCCAGAACTCCACCATTTCCTGCTCGCTTTGCTCGAACGATTTGAGATCATCTTCCCCGTGCAGGAGCATGCCCACAAACTCGGTAGTGTATCATCCCCTTCACTAATGCCTGAAAGTTTCACTAATGCTTCCATCAGGACTCGTACATTGGAATGAAGCCGAGAAGGGTTTAGTTACCGATCTGCAGTCGTCGCTGGTGCCTTCGCTCCTTCCTACCGAGCGGCCAACCAAGTTGACGACTCTATGGCCTGCCCAGATCCGTACCGTTCCCTTTCTTGCGTTGAATTGTAGGTTGTCAGACTTATATCAGATGTATTGTCGCAACAGATGCCGGGGAGAAGTTGTTTGGGCGATATTATCACTTTAGTTTTGTGCCCAAGGGGTTCATGGGACGGCTGATCATCCGCATGCTTGGGTTCCCCATCGCCGCCCAAGCAGTGTGGCGATACGGCATGCTATCTCGGATATCAAGGTGAAACAACCTCAACTTATCGGTTGATGTGGATCTCCAATTTACCCAATGTCGATCATCATCACAGAGAAGGAATATTGATAGAGCTGGACCCAGAAGAGAGCATCCTGAAGGTTCTGGTGCGCACTGAAATGCGTGGAGAGCAGATGTCGAATCTTTGCTGGCTTGTGTTCGCTGCCGTTGATTCGCTGGTCAAGGAGTGGTATAGCATCGATGTGCGTAAACTGAACTTGTGATTCTGTTGCTGTTGGGTTGGAACTCACGCATGCACCGACAACAGGCTCGGCTCTTTGTACCTTGCCCTCACTGCATGGTATTCCACACCCTCAATCAGAAACCGCATTTGTTCCCATTCGAAGAGTGCCAACAAGCTGCTGTCACGCCCAACGATGCCTTCCTCTACTGCTACCGAGCACGTACGTTCATTGCAATAACTACTGAAACCATGATGATGGGAGTGTGCATTGACAAGTCGGCCCCTGCTTCTTGTCAGGTGACGGATCGAGAGCTCGCGAACCGACTTGCGTGCGGTTGGATGTCGCAGCACCTGATCTGGCCATGGTACATCTGGATGGCCACAAGATCAACTTCAGCGAGGTAGAAAAGGAAGATCAGCCCATTGGTGAAGGTACTGATATCATCATAACGTAGTTCATTGACTTTTTGCTAAGAATGCGCACGGCGATGCAATATGTACTCTTCATTCCGGCATGTCAGGTGGATTTGCGATCGTGTACAAAGGGTCTTATAAGGGCAAGCCTGTTGCCATTAAGGAGCTTCGGTCCAACGCGGCGTTCGCGCTGTCTCGTAGCCTCCTTGATGAAGCGGAAGCCGTCACCATGAGCGAAGAGGATGAGGAGAAGGCGATCGCCGACTCACGACTCCTCAGCTTCGAAGAGTTCCGCCATGAAGTGTGGATAATGAGGTGAGCCAAACTGTCGATTCCGTTAAGCGTGGTCGGTTAGACGCTAATGTTCTTTCTATTGAATGCAGTGGCCTTGCTCATCCTAACTTGGTGGCCATGCTGGGCTTTTGTACTGAGCCTCCATGCATCGTCACCGAGTTTATCGGTTGCGGGCCACTCCATCATTATCTTGGCGATCCGGACAAGCCCTTGGATTGGGTACTGCGTCTGAAGATCGCCAAGGACATTGGTACGTAAAAGCAGCCTAGACCTTTTCGTGTGTACCTGTTGAGCTCATGTCCTTCTCACTCATTGCAGCGAAGGGATGTGCATTCCTGCACAGTGCATCGCCCCCAATAATGCATCGCGATCTGAAGAGTCCAAACATATTATTGGCCGATGTGTCGCCTACCGCTGAGGTCGTGGCCAAGGTGTGCGATTTTGGCGTCTCACTCAGCGCTGCCTACCACACAGCTGGCCGCCGAGTCAGCAATCCAGGTACGGCAACGTTCTCTCGATACACGGAAAGAAGATAGCTCTTAACTATGGAAACACGCTGCAGTGTGGCTGGCACCGGAGGTGATGCTGAACAAGATCTACACGGAAAAGGCAGACGTGTATTCCATCGGGGTGATCTTCTGGGAGATCGCTAGTCGTCAGCTCTATTTTGGAGAGATACGCTTCATGAGCCAGATCGAGGATCTGGTAGTTGCTGGAAAGAGGCCACCCATTCCAGCAGACTGCCCCGATGGTTTCCGTCACTTGATTGAGGATTGCTGGGGTTCTGATCCGGGTATGTGCAGCGTTCACGATGCAGGAGATGAAGCTTCTAACCAACTTGACTTGCCATTTCTACCATCTAGACCGACGGCCAGGATGTTCCGAGATTGTGCGGCGGATCGAAGAGCTCATGCACCAACTTTGTTCTGAGGCTGCCACGTATGATCGGGATGTGGAAGAACGCTATCGAAGGCAGCGCGCCATCGATGAGCAAGAGAGGAAGCAGGCAGCATTGGAACTGCAGAAGAAGCTCGAACTTCGGTACCTGCTCTTTTCTGTGTTACTTACGCCACTAGTCACTTACAAACGTCCCTCGTACATGACAGCCGAGTCACAGCGCCCCAGAATCCAGAGGAAGCAAGAGCCATGCCAAAGGTACACAACTCAGAGGAAGAACTGAATGGAGCTGACTGCGCATTGATAACCTCATTAGAGCATCAAAGCGCTAGCAATGGCTGATAACTATACCAAAGAGGAGATCGCGATGGTGATGGAGAAGTTCCTGGAGCAGCGCAGACGACAGCTGGTACGTTCGCGATCCGTGGACAGCAGGTCTGGGAAGGAGATGCAGGAGCATCAGTGGATTGCAGAGTTTCTTCGGCATCTCGAGACCGAGCGACGACATAATGCCGAGACCGCCGCTGTCCTCGTTTCCACGCGCATGCTGCCTTCTTCGGATAGCCAAACTTCTCTACATGATGAGGGACTTCCCCAGTGAACCTGCGTGGTTCTGCGTTGAACCTGAGCAGACGTAACAGGCACAGTTCCTTCATTCAACTTTGGTTGTTTACATCTTTTCTGCTACACTTCAACACTCAGTGTGCTTCGTCGCACTTGAAGTTAGTTACCTAGGCAGTGTAGGTTTCCCGCTTTCCAGAGGCTCCAGCACGTTCGATGGCATCCAGGCAGCGATGACGACGCAGAGCATCCGCAAACGTAGTGGCAGAATGGCTTCCCGTGCGCAAGTCGGTCAGCAGATCCCGCCAGAAGCCCAGCATGCCATAGCCCAGGTCTTCTTCCTTCACCTCCGATGATTTCAACTTGAATTCATCAGGGATGGGAATCTCCACGAGCTCCTTTTCGTCATCATGAGCGCCAAGAATCTTGAACAAGCCGATGTGGCCGCCCGACTCGGTGTTGACTATCTCGAGATCGCCTTGCGTACCATTGATGGTCCAACGCATCTGGTTGGCACCGCGACGCCAAATACCTCCGCGCAGATGGATCGTGGCAACGGCGCCGTTGGTCAGCGTGCCTACGACCGACACATGGTCGTCGGTGGTCTTGTCGACCTCCTCGCCAGTGTCGGCGCGCTTGACCTTCGGCCGCTGGTTGGCCACAACTGCTGAGAGCTCGCGGAACTCGCTGTCGAGCGCCCACAACATTCCTTCGATCGAGTGGCCGCCCAGGATGTTCAGCATGGTGCCGCCGGACGTACGGTCACGGAGATAGTCCTGGAATCCCTGAGGAGCAGTGGCTCCCCAAGTGCTGAGCGAGCCCACATAGCTCGTGGAGAGGACGCGACCGACGTAGCCAGTGGTGATGAGATGGCGGATGAACTGGGCATACGGCGAGTTGATGGCCTGAAGGCAGACGTGCGCGCGGACGTTGTGCTGCTCTGCCAGAGCAGCGAGTCTCTCTGCCACTTCGAGGTTCTTCCCGAGAGGCCATTCGCACACGACATGCTTCCCGGCAAGGATGGCCTCTTCGACGGGTTCGAAGTGTTCGGCCACCTTGACGCTCACAACGACGATGTCCACTTCGGGCCGCTTGATGAGGTCGTGGTAGTTGTCGAAGAAGAGCGGTACGCCAAACTTCTCCGCTGCTTCGCGGGCTGACTCCAGCGTAGTGGCCGACAGTGCACGCACTTCGTAGTGGTCCTTCAGGGTCTGCAGGGCAGGCATGTGGGCAACTGCTGCCCAGCCTCTCTTGGCGCTCAGCCCGACGATGCCGAGACCGATCTTGTTCTCGCTGTGCTTGGTGGTACTCATGATGTATGTGCGTCTGTGTAGGTTGTGTTGGTGATGAGGCAGGCCATATTCCACTCTTTAGTAGTCACCACACATCGCCGAGTGGCCGACAGTTCTCGCCGGCTCGGGGTAACAGCCGCGTGCATTTTCCGGATAATCTCCGAACCTACTTGCGCGAAAAGGTAATTTTCCTTTAAAAGAAGTAAAGCTGACCAATGATTGCACTGTTTGCGTGTTCGCGCCAGTCACCAGATGAAGACAGCGTGGTACAGAGTGGTGCGAATGTTGCCAGTTCACATGATGACCACCACTATGTGACGTCAGTCCACCACCCGAGCAAGAAGAACTCATGAGCTGTAACATTATCCTTGAACCGTATTGAGTCAATTAAATTACTGTTTTTTGAGAGAATCCAAAGTATGCGCCATGTCGACAATTAAAGATTTCGTGTCCCAGGACGACGATTGGTCGGTTCCCCAGTGATGCGCACGGAGACACGAAGCTTGGTATCATCGCGAGCAGTGTAGTGATTTGAAAACAAACATCTCCTTCGTCCCCCCACCAAGGGAATCCACATCACCATCCTCTTCCTTTTTTTTCTTTTTCTTTTTATTCATCATTCCATTTTGATATAATTGGAAAAAGATCAAAAATCAAGAAAAGAAGAGAATCGGAAAAGGAAGAGGAAGAGGAGGGGATGACGGAGCTCCTTGTGGTCGACGATGCATTTGCCAAGAGGGAGGGGGACGAGGTCCCTCCCCCATCCGTGGCGGCGGCCGTGGTCGACGGAGGGACACAACCACAACCACCTCCACTACAGGAGGTGATCCCCGCTGTCGAGGGGACATCGGGGAACGAGGGGAAGATCCTCCGTGCGAGATTCATCGCCCATGGCCGATTCGATCCCAAGAACGTCCACTACGTCCTCATCTCAGGTTCATCTTCGCTTTCGCTTTCGTTTTCGTTTTCGTTCTTTTATTCATTTTTATTTGATTTTATTGATTAACAAAGCTATTTATTTCATTTTCTCAAATTATGTGAAATTATATTAATAATTTTTCAATTTTTTAGCAAATGAAAATGTAGTGACGGAATTTCTCACTATATTTTTTTGAATTGTGTTTATGTGATGAACAGACCAAGCGGAGCTGTACGCGTGGGGAAGGTAGAAACACTCCTGCTTCTTCCTCTTCCTTCTTCTTCTCTTTCATGTGTGGCCGTCAGAACGGAGCACGAGGCAAAGAAGATAGAAGTGGTGGTGGTGGTAGTGGAGGAGGAAGAGGATCTCTTAGCGACGGCAGTGCTGAGCGATATGAGTGTGACCAAGTTAACTCCGAAGTCGTGACGGAACTTTACTGACATCTATTCATCGAATCGTGTTTGTTGCTTGCTATGTTTGTGATGATGCTCATGATTGTGTACAGCGGGGCATTTGGTCGGCTGGGACACGGAACGGCAGAGGATGAGGCGCAGCCACGGGCGGTAAAAGGGCTGAGCAAGCACCGAATCGTATGGGCAGCATGCGGATGGGATACGACGGCGGCTATCACGGGTTCGCAGCAAAAATGCCTGTGATGCATCGTGTCTTTGGCGCTTCTTCTAACTCTTCACGTTCTAATTCATCACAGCACGAGGAGAACTCTACGTGTGGGGCAACGGAACCACGATTCCCCGCATCGTGTCCTTTCCCGGAGAGGCGAACGTGAGAGTGGCCAAGGTGTGCTTGGGCGAATCCCATGCAGCAGTGCTCTCAGGTGGCTATCCTTTTCTCCTTTTTGAAGCTGTTGTGTCGTGGAGGGCTTATAGATGACCTTTGTGCAACGATAGAGCGCGGTGACGTGTACACATTCGGCGCATTCGTGCATGGCCGAAAAACGAAGCGGACTGCACAGCGAAGGCGAGGCCAAGAGGCTTGGGTGCGGGAACCGCAGCCACGCATTGTATACAATCTACCGCAGGGCAAGACCAAGAACATCACCTGCGGATCACATCATATTTTGGCTCTCACCGCAGATGGAAAGGTGTATTCGTGGGGAGACGGCTCTTGGGGAAAGCTGGGCCACGGCTCAGAAACCGAAGAGTGGATGCCGCGTGCCATTGAAGCTCTTGCGTATGCATTCCTTAGTTCATTGTGATGATATGTCTTGTATACAGCTTACTCGCGACGCTGCATTCAATAGGAATGTTGCTATACTTCAGATAGATGCCGGTGATGACCACTCAGTCTTTCTTTCCACCGACGGAACCGTGTGGACTTGTGGTTGTCCGCACGACGGACGGCTTGGATTGGCCGAGGAAACCATGAAAGCGTACCTGGAGGAGGTCGCGGAAGATTCGGGTGGCTCCAAGAAGGAGGATGCTGGTATTCTGGTTCCAATCGAGGTTCAATCTGAGCTGCGTACGCGCCAAGTGGTTGCGGTGCGTGCCGGTGCGTCATTCACACTATGCCGGACGCTCTCCAAGGAAATCTTCTGGTTTGGCAAACTAGACTGTACGTACCCACAATAGGCCATACATAGCCTCGTCTCGTTTCATTAGAGTTCCTCACTTTTGCTCTCCTTATCTTCCTTGCCGTAGTCGACGAGACTGTTGCGACAGCCCCTACTCCTACGCGAATGACCACAATGGACGCCTATCCACTGATTGCCATGGCTTATCGCATTTACAGCAGCATGACAATCGTACTGTCCTGCCTCCTTGTCCTGCGTTGCTTCATTCTCCAGCTAACTTGAATACTCTACCACAGAAACTGGGGACAGAAAATAAACTGCAGTTCACCGACATTACGCTGGTACACACCAGGATTCTTACGATTTTTAAGAATGTACCTGATCTAATTCTTTTGTGTTTAGAATGACGACAAGAAGGCGGCAAGCCTCTTGCTGGCCCAGAAACAACCTCCGCAACTACGTCAGTTCCGCACAGGCCCCCGAAGGGATTCCTTTCCCGAGATTGGTTCGTCCCAACTCATCACTGATGTCGCAGGCAGGCTGACAATGGTACTCATGCATGTAAGCAGGCCAGATCGCCAAGGTGAAAGGCCTGTGGGACAAGAGGGGTAAGACTCTGGATGAGCGGGATACCGAGACTCTGCGAAATGCTGTGATCTCTTCCAAGCAGAAAGGGCTCAGAGTGGGGACGAAGGAATCCCACATGCGCAGGGTGGACAGCGACTCGGTGGCACCGATCATGAGCCCGAGGAATGGTGACGAAGACATGGTGGGAGAACCGGTTGAAACGGTGTATTCAGCATCTTCACACGAAATCCTAATACGGCCGGCGACAACTGAGATAACTGCCAAAGAGCCGGCGACTGTCGATACCGAGCCCAGTGGCTCAGGGGTTGAACGGATTGAAGAGCCCGTGGCATCGAAAGAGGAATCATCTTCAGCAAACAGCGATGACGGCAGTACAGAGGAGAGCACGGTAGAGAAGGAACCCACAACCGCTGCTACCGCAGAAGAATTACCGGCAGAAACAGCTCAGGCTAGTGAAGAGATGGTACAGGTGGATGAGGAGTGCAAGGAGACGGGACCTCAGAATGACAACCAGCTTCCAAAGCACGCGGAGGAAGAACCAGCGACCTCCCCTGCGCCGGAGCAGCCTGAGAGCGCTGAAGAGAGCGAAGGCGAGACGGAAGAGGACATACGAGGGGAGGAGACTCCGCGAGAGCCTCCAAAGATCCAAGCGCCGCAGGACGATGAAGAAAACCTCAGCCCAACAGAGGGTGAAGATGAAGAAGATATTCGTGAACCAACGCCTCGTGAGAAACCTGTCATCGAAGACAAGCGGAAGATGGACGACGAACCGGAGGAATGGACTGAGAATGAAGACGAGATGGACATACGAGGGGAGGACTCTGAGACCACTCCTCGCGGAAAGCCAGTGGATCCTCCCAGCCCTTTACTCAAGTTGAAGGAAGAGGAGGAAGAGGCTGAGCCAACAGATGGGGAGGATGAAGAGGATATCCGCGGAGAGACTCCCCGATCGGCGGTCAAGCCCAACAAAATCGATCTGAGTGATGAGGAGGAACAATCCCTGACTGAGGGTGATGACGAAATGGACATTCGCGGTGAAGACGACTATTTACCTGATTTGCCCGTACAAACTCCTCCACCACCGTCAGCTGCCCCAGAGAAGCCAGCTAAACCCGAGAAAAAGAAGAAAAAGAAGAAGAGCAGCAGAAAGGAGCGAGATTCAGCCAAGAAGAAGCAGGGAGATGAACAAAGCCAAACTGACGATGATGACGCGAGCAAGAATACCACTGGGGCCTTCCCAAAGAAGATTATGCGTAACATCTCCTTGAAGCTCATTGGCAAGAGTTCTACTATCGAGCGGGAATCGAAGGAACTCAAACAGGAGAAGAAGAACCGAAGGAAGAGCAAGAAGCAAAGCACCACAATTTCACCACCTGTGCGCGAGACTCGAGAACCAGTGAAGGCAGAAGTCTCCACTAACAGCACACAGCAGTACAGCGATTCCAACGCGAGTGTGAAGACAAAGCGCCTATCGGGCCTGATGGAAGGATCGAGGTGGTTGAGCGCCAGCAGCTCTGACTCTTCGCGAGCTGTTCCCGTTCGCGGACTTCTGATGAGTAGCGGTCGGCTTCAAGACGAAGGTGTGCTTCCTGTCATTGCGCTGAGCCCCGAGGGAGACAACCAAGAAGTGCCGCGAAAGATCAGCCCTAGCCCGCGCCTACAGATTCGTGAGAGCCAGGAGGTGATAGCAAGGCGTAAGAGTCGTGAGTATGAGGCTGAACTCAAGCGGGCGAGCAAAGAGATAACTGTGGAAAATAAGAGAGTGAGCAACGGATCCACTGGGAAGGCGACTGAGCGGCTAAGCAAGGAATTACGTATTGACGAGACTCAACTATGCGAAAAGCCTGGCGGTGATGCAGAAGAACTTGCAGAAAAGTCCCCATCTCCCTTGAAGAAGTTCCATTCGCTGGGTCGAGGACATCGAAAACGCAATCAATCCGCTCTTCAAACTCACGGTACCGCTCTTCAAGTCATCTCTGCTCATTCTCGCAGACTCTAAATGAAATGAAAATTGCAGTCGCGAGTGACTCGATGGACTCAGTGCCCGTCAAGCCCAAGCGATTCTCCGTGAGTTCTGCCTTGCACCTCACCTCACCCCGGGCACGAATTCACCTATCTAAGGGTACGAATGGCAGGCCTAACGTCAAGCCAAACAACTAACCCACATTGATGTCGTGCAGAAGCGGCTCAGGTTAAAGAATTCGAAAAGAGACTCAAGGCGATCAAGCCGGGGGAGGGATCAACCGAGGAGAGGGCGGCGATTTTGAAAGAATGGGCTGAACATCTGTTGTCTCGGCATGGCCAACCTCTTCATTCCAGCAAGGAAGCGGCGAGGAGCTCATACAAAGACAGTCCCACCGCTTCTCCCAAAAAGACTCGTACGTACCTTGTCACTTGATCCACGATCGTGGTTGGAAGTAAGATTCTTAAGTGCCCCCGCATACTGTAACGTGAAGGATTCGGAACTCTTCGGCGAAAGAAGAAAGAAGCCGAGCAAAAGGACAAGGAAGGTGCAGCTACTGGAACAACACCTTCTGAAGATGATTCGGACAATGATGAGATAGCCGGGACCATCATTGCGAATGAAGAGATTCTCCTCAAGTACACGAGTACACTCCACTCTATGTTTGGCCGATCACTTACAGTGATTTTGTCTTCTTCTGCCAATAGACTTCAAACCGGCCAGATGATCAGGCTCACCTATCAGGAACAGAAGAACTCATGGGTCGAGGACCAATCGCTGTCAAGCGCCTCGCCACCGCCATCTCCTCCATTGTCACCCGCCAGAGGCGGTGTCTCGCCGTCGACGTCTCCACGACGGTCCCGTATTCCTCGCGTTCCGCTCTTCCGGACGCATTCACTCTCGCTCAACTTCTTGAGGAACTCAGACAAGAAATCGAGCAGCGATAAGATCGAACGCATTCAAGGTGGGGATGGAATAGCTAGCCGTATCGACGACAAGCTGCGCGAACAGGACCAGGAGGAATCCTTCGCTGAGATCTGGCGACGCGAGAAGGAGCAGCGGCAAAAGGATACAGAAACCCGCCGCAAGCTCGAACACAAGCAGCGAAAGAAGGAGAAAGAGAAGGAATGGCAGCGTAAGCAACAGGCCAAGGATATAGAGACCGACGGAAAGGACAAAAAGGATCTCGATAATCAGACTGTTAACCACCACTCCGAGTCAGACTACTCGTCATCCGACCTCAAGCTGGAGCACGACGCACCTATCCAGCGCGAAGATGCCCTCGAACCCGTTGAACTGGAGGCCTGAAGCTGGATCGTCCTGTTTTGTAAACTTAGCGCGCCAAATACAATTTTCACAATATTTTGAAAGATGTTTGAATTTGTGAAACAAAGTTTCCGAAACAAAGGACAGATTAGCCAGGAATGGAAAGAGGCAGCAGGCCAATCCCGAGCAGGTACGTCCCTTGGAGAGGAAGTCACCTGGAGTGGATGAAGGTGTGAGGTAAGTACTCCACAGAGGTTCATCGTCCCCAGTCACCGCCGATAGCTCAGATGCCAACATGTTTCGGGCTAAAACAATGTGGTTCCTTTCGCGCTTGATCAAGACGTTGATCTCTTGTTTGTCTGCCTCAAAGGTTACCCCCACCTCCTTCCCAACTATCTCGACATCGACCACAGCTACCACCTCGGCATTCAACGAGTTTCCCCAGCTTACGGGAAGCTACTTGAGCCCGAGGGACTTTGTGGAGGTCTTCCTCGAGCAAGGCAGCCTTGCCAGCTTCGAGCAAGACGAAGTACTCCACTTGGCTCGCCTGGCCTCTAGCGCTTACACTCCGCCGCACGAGTTCTTCCAGGAGACGGGCATTACGAATGTCAAGTTCTTCAGCACGTTTCTATCCAAGGGCTTCGTCATCGCCGAGGGCAGCGTGGTGATCGTCTCGTTCAAGGGGACGTCTACCCTGCGCGATCTTATCTTCACCAACTTGAATATTCTGCCGAAGCCCGCTCCACCGGGCGTCGTCCCTCCAGGGGTCTGCGTGCACGGAGGCTTCCTTGAAGCATTCAAACTCTCGTGGCCCCAACTGCGCACTATTCTCGTTCGACACGTCCGCGGCCAAGGCCTCAGTTCAGTGGCCGACCTCACTGTCACCATCACGGGCCACAGTCTGGGCGGCGCTCTCGCCACGCTGGGCGCTCTGTTCATCGCACACCTGGCTCGCGAGACGGCACCGTGCTCCGAGCATGCCGACGCGTTCATGTCGGGCCGATTGCGCTTATGCACGTTCGGCTCCCCTCGCGTTCTCAGCTGGTCCGCCGCTAGCTTCTTCGAAGAGCTTGGCCTTGGTGCCTTCACGCTTCGAGTGGCCCAGATGGGCATCGACTTGGTGACGATGGTCCCTCCGGGCTCGTTCGGCTTCCGTCACGTCGGCGTCATGCTGAATGTGGCCAAGGACCGTGCCTTTCTGCCGCATGTCATGATCGGGTACTATGCCGGCGTGAAAAGCTTGGATTCCAACCGCTTTGTTGCTACGTACTACGTCGGCGTGAGGCGGCGTCTCATACATGCTGTCTCCTCCCTGCGCGTTGCCTTTTGATTGATGTGAACGATCATCTTGTTCGACTCCCCTGCAGCCAGAATAAAAGAATCTGCCTGAACTGGACTGGATGTCATGATTATACGAGTGAGATACACCAATTCACGTTTAGTCTCTTGAACACATCACATAAGCTTTTCCAGCCGCCATGTCCCCGTACGCGTGCGGAGTACAGCTCACAGCTGTACAGCAGGAGTATGGGATTTCATATGTACGAACCGATCGCTCGCTCATGGCACCTTTAGCCGCTCCTTGGAAGAGAGGAACTGGTGCACGAACTCTTTCTTTCGTTCTTGGTTGACTTCGCTGACATTCCTCGGATTGGGGCTCCGCACCAGCACACTTGAGAATAGGAGGGCTATCACAAACGATCCTCGGCGTTAGTGGTGGCTTGAATTGTCTGATGTGATGATGATGTACCTAGTTTGTCCGCTTGCAGCTTATTCTTGTTGCCGTGCTGAAGTACCTCCCGCAGGAAAGCCATAAGATAGTAAAACACGTTGTAGTTAACAACTGGCAAATAAGACAGCAGCTGCTTGCACTGCGTATCAAGAGAGGATCAGTCAAGATATCAAAAGCAATTTAGTCATGAATGAAGCGTACCTGATGGTAGGAGGCAGAGCTTTCCAGCGCCTGCTTGTAGAGAGCGAAGGGGATAATGGGCTCCGCGAGTGACTCGAGGAAGCGGAACAGAATCTCCGCCATGCTATGAATGCTACCGGTGTACTCATCGAAAGAGCGGCCGTAGTCCAAGAGCTCTCGTATCTGCTCCATCTCGCTTTGTATACCCGATTGGGAGAAGAGCCCTCTCTGTAGCAGTATGGTGTGAGCGCACAAAACCGAAGGAAGTAAGCCTTGGCGGAGGTACCTCGTCAAGTCCCTTCTTGTAGATGTAGTCCACAATACGCCATAATTCCTGATAGCAACGAAAGAAGGTTATTAAGGAACAGGTAACAAGAATCCCTACTGAGCAGTACCTTGGGAATCGAGAGCCGATCGGTAGAGGTGGGCGGGCCAGGAGGAGACAAGGCCACGGCCGTCGGGAAACACACGAGGTGCTCAAGAGAGGAACCAAAGCAGGACTGAATGTAGTTACCCGAGATGGAAATGAAGTAGTCCTTGCCTGTATTGAGTCACGTGTGAGCTTTTCACATGTTGAGGTTTGCAATGGGTTTCTTACCTTTCTCCAGATGAAGAATAAGAATATCCTCAAGCTTTTCTCTGCCCAGGTTAAAGTCTGGAGCCCAACTGTTGTTGATAAGAACGGTCAACTTGATCTTCATCTTCTCACCAGGTATCACCTGTTTCGTCGTGATCGACAGGTAAGGGAAGTCAGTGTAGAACGAGGAAGAAGAAGAGGGAAACGTACCATGCCGAACGGTGGCCGTACATCAAGCCACGGCTTGCTAAACTTCTTCTGGTTCAACTTGGGTATAAAGCGGAAACGCACGACCACCTGAGTGGGTGAATGGTGAGTTAGGTCGATAGAGCGGTAATTTATATCTCGTATGGCTATGGTTCTCACCTTGCCTGTATTCTCTAACTCGATCGTCTGTTCCGATGGCACCATGTACCGCACATTCTTAAAGGTGATGTTGTTGGAGGACACTTGGGCGTCGGGCATGCACTCGTTCTCTAACTTGTCCAGCTTCTTCACGATTTCTTGGTAGGCTGCGTTTCTCTTCTCGTTATTAATAGACTTGATCTGTATCTCGAACGTTGCAGAGACTGGTCGGTGATCTGAAGACAGGAGTTCATGTCGGAGATAACTGATTTGCTTCATGTTACGACCTCGCCACAGCACTCGGTCGCACCACGCTGGAGTTCTGAGAGCGAAGCCGATCAACCATAGCTACACGGGGCCAAGGAATGCGAGGAAGGTACCTCTTCTTCTCAGACGAGTCATAGATGTCCGTGCCAGGATCATACTTGTAGGTGGGCGCAAAAGTAATAGGCCCCTCAGTGAATTCTTCGAAGGCCAACCGTCTAGTCATTTGCATGCGCAACTGCACACGCGCAGCAGCATGGGTCAGTATCCATTGTAGGAGAACGAGATTCATGGCAATTAATACCTGGTCCCTTTCAAACAAGTATGAGAGGTCACCCTCACGGATCTTCCTCCGAACAACTTGGTCAGGTCCTTCGATACGATAATTGAGATCACCTATCCAAATCACATGACTGAACGTCACAAAGTGAAAATGGTCTATAAGCGGCGTATCCATGAAGAGATATAAGAGAAGTTAGATATGGTACTCATGATCGAAGATGTCCAGGTCATTTTGTACAAGAATTTTGTTGATAATATCTCTATAATCCTGTCAAAAGATGTGAGTGAGTTCTCTGATCAAACATAATTGTTTTCAAGTGAGGAGAGTGTGTACCTGGTTTCGCCTCTGCACTCGGTCATAGTGTGCGTTGAGATGAGAATTGAGAATGCAAATACTGCTGTCATAAAGCATGAACCGAGCAACCACACCACCTTTGTTACCCTACACAACATAATGGAACAATTAGCATCTCATGCAAGCGGTAGTGCATGAATGCAGAAACTAACCATGATACCCATAATGCCAACAGAGGCTGCTGCCGTCTGTATAGAGCGAATATGGGAAACCAGCTCCTGCTTAACGCAGATGACCATCAAAATACCCACTAGCTGCTTCGACACCAACTGCAACGTTACCGTCATTAGCTGACATGCTTCACATTCATCGACAGTAATTGCACCTCGTACCAGATAATAATCGCCCACTTTGGATAGTGAGAGCATGATGGCCTCAACCCAGGGATGCGAACGAGTGGTATCTCCCAACACCAACGCCTGCGCACTCAGATCCAACTCTTGGAATCTGAACACGAAAACAACAACTTGAGCACAAACAAAGCATTGGTTGGCAGAATGCAAGAACATGTGTGTGTACCCAATAGCGTAGACATCAGGCGCCGGATCAGCTCGCAACCACGCGTCGAGCGATTCGGCCGGCATCTTGCCGTTTACATTCCACGTGCAGCACATGAACCTGCCAAGTGAACAGAACTATGATGAGAAGCTCAGTTTACTTAGCTTAGCTGGAACAAAAAACGAACCGAAGGGGCTTGTAGTCAGTGAATTCGGCTGAACGCTGATCCATTTGTTGATTCACCCACACCTGCATCACGAGTGGAAATGAGGGATAACGATTTGAGCCTTAAAGAAGTATCAAATATGGTTTACCTCCTTGACGGAGATGAACTTGGAAGGATCGTATTCACCCCCATTCCGTGACTTTGCGAAGGACACAAGCGGGTTGCCCTCGTAGTCCGTGTCCCTGTCGATGGATGACTCGCTGCTGGGCTGTCAGAACCGACTGCGACGATATAGGGTATTACGAAATAGTACCTGAATGGTTCGCGCCTCATTCTCTCATCGTCAAGGGAAAGTAGGCCTTGCATAGCTGCTTGCAGCTCATTCACTTTGGCCATGCCATACGGTCTGTTCGAAGTTTCGGGTCCGTTGGATCTATTCGACGAAGCATATACCTATAACTGTACGTGAGAAAGAGGAAAGAGAGGGTGAATGAAGAATGATAGTACCCTGATCCAGCTGTGAGAAGGGCCATTGGCAACCAAGTTTTCTTGTTCTGTATCATGGTCACATAACGTCCATAGTTAATTCCTCAAGAACCACTTCAAATGAAAACGCCGACAGCCGTACGAGCCACACGGATGGCTTTCGTGAGGTGCGCCCTCACATTCAGCGCGCAATCAGCATTCGTAAAATCGAAAACAAAGAGGGTGACATCTCTGCGTGCTCCATAAGAGAGTTCGATCTTGAATTGAGAATAAAGACGTCAGCAAACTGACAGTGCAGGATGTCATGCATCTAACTGTTTGTGTACCGTGCTCTCGCCGCGCAACGAGACGCGCAGATCCTCAAAGACAGGAAGTAACTCGGCTGTGCGAAGCGAGGGTCCATTGTCGCCATCCTCTTTCACCAGTGAGAGCAGCCTGTGCCAGCACACAGAATCACAACAACAACAAAATGTTTCAGAGAATGATCACTATCGAGAGAGGAATAGTGGTACGCGTATTCAGGGGTGGGTTCGTGTTTGACCAGCGTAAGATAGCACGGCTTGCGATGTCCCTCTGGCAGCACTGCTATCGCCTCGTACAACTGTAGTGGTCCCCACCCAACTTAACTTAGTTCCATAGAAAAATAGTTTTAAAACAAAAAGGAACACTTTTTCTGGAGAGAATAATTCCATTTGAGGCCATTGAACAAGAAAAATCGAATGGGTTGATGAACAAAAAAAGGATCACGAAATTTTGATTTAATTTTGTTTGAGTGACCCAAAACGAATCTCAAATCTCGAAGAGGTTCATGGCAAGAAATGAATTGCACATTGGGGGGGAGACGTACGAAGCACGAGACGTCCTCAGAGCGAAGTAGCCCCTTGAGTAGGCGCGACACAGGTGATGCCGCGGAGACGGTGGCAGGCGATCCCGCCGGCGATGGGTTCCCCTCCATCCAGATGTGATGGATTTGTTTTTTATTTGTTATTTCATTATTTCTTGTTCGTTAAACAACACGAACACCAACCGTCCAAATTCCGATCATATTTGAAAAATCCCAAAAAATTTGAATACCAAGGATGCCAGCCATGCCGCACGGAGGATTGCAAAGGAATGCGATGGCATAGAATCATGTTATAAAACACTTAGTTGTTGAGGCCCTCCATGAAGACAGCCATGACATCTTCAAGATCCCTCTCCACTTTGTCCAGCGTGTTTCTCATCTGGACCATTGTTTGGCCACGTTGCGGGCGCATTACGCCATGTTTCGGCTTCTCTTCTTCCGTCTTGCCTTCCTTGTCCTTCTTCTCCTTCTTCTTCTCCTTCTCCTTCTTGGCCTCCTTAGCCTTCTTGTCCTTCTTCTTGTCCTCTTTCTGTTTCGCCTTCTTCCCTTTCTTGTCCTTCTCCTCGATCTCGGGTTCTTCATCAGATGAAGAATCACTCTCCGTTTTCGCCCACGTGATGGTTGTCCATGGTTGTTTTGCAGCTGGCGCGAATGCCGCTGGTCTGGTCGTCTCCGTCTCTTCTTTTGAAGAAGTTCCCACTGCTGCGCGACCAAGGAAGGTGTGGCGCTGCAGAGGTGACTCCCTTCTCTGCTCGGTGCCCACTCGGACGGACTTGCGCCACTCGGTTCCGTCCTGCTTGCAAGGCTCCAGACATCAGGGATAGCTCCGATCAAGTGTGGATGGATCAATGCGTACCCCAGAATTGGAAAGACGAATGGGTGCATGGCCTAGTTCAGAAGTGGGACGTGACGATGAGGGTTTGTGGCTTACATTGTCGGAGTTGTTGAGGCTGTTCACTCGTTTCCTGTTCCGCATGATCTGGCTCACCATCAATCCCCGCTGCTCTGTCACTTCTGCTTCAGCGCGTTCCTCCTTGACCTCATTTTCATTTCCCTTCTCCTCAGAGATCTTCGGTTGATCAACCTGCAAGCTAGCCTCACGTTCCTCATGCTCCTCACGCTCCTCGCGCTCGATAATCTGCCTCAATTCCTCGTCGAGGTGAACAGTCTCTGTAAGGGCTGCAGAACCGGACTGATCAGGAGCTGACTGCGCAGCCTTGTCCTCTTGAAGGCGATCAAGGAACTTGTCGATCCAGGCCTCTTCTTGTTGCAGTTCACCTCCATTCCCCTCATCTTGTTTCTTCACAAGGCACTCCTTGCGTAGCTTAAGGAACTGTTCCATGAAGTCGATGATTTCCTGCTTCGAGTATTGCGATAACGACAACTCCTTGATGGACTGGAATTAAACAAAGTTAGCGCTCATACTTCACTCAAGCAGGCTTGGGTGATCAAGAATGTAGGTACCTTGCTCAGAAGTTTTGGTTCAGCAGGTATGATGGAACGAATGCTCATTTTCTGCAGCGCTCGCAGCCTGCACAAGATGGAGTGTGAGCAGATAGCAGCAGCGCCCTGCTGAAAACGAGGAGATACAGTACTTGTCTCGGTGAGATAGAGCTGAACGACTCTGCCCTTGTGCCTGAGTGCGCAATTGTTGTGCTCTACGTGCTTCAAATTCAGATATCACTGCAGTGTCATAGCTGGCGGCCTCTGGGCAGACAGCCTGCATGATCACTTCGATCCGCTTTACAATGTCCTTCGTTGCCGGGCGTTGGTCTGTGGTTAAGAAGAGAGTGAGTGTTAGATATCTTAGATAGAGCACCCAGTGAGAAAAAACAATAGTACCAGGGTCACTCGCCCAGCAGTCCTCGATCAGTTTGCGATATGAGGGGATACAATAGCCAGGAATCTCTGGTCGTTTTCCTTCCTTGACCTGAAGAAGTCAACTCTTGAGGTGAGCTACACTGCGCCAGGGAGTGCACTGTTCAGGTGATACTACGACTTACCATATCTTCTAGAATAGCAAAGAACTTGACCTCGCCGAAGTAGGCCTGCTTCGTGAGGAGCTCCCAGAAGATGACGCCGAGCGAATAGACATCAGCTTTCTCCGTGTAGGGCTTCTTCTCCAGAATCTCAGGAGCAAGCCACACTATATAGAGTGAGGCTAATCAGCTGGATTGGTGCGAGAGGTACAGGCGCATTGATGGTCGTACCAGGGCAGTCGACCTTGCGTCCTGCAGCGACGTCAGCCGACAGGGTCACACCAAAGTCGCACAACTTGGCAACAACAGAGGCACCAACGGATAGATCAGCCAGCTACAACAAAAATAGTTTAGATCAAAGTAACTTCATCTTCGCTTAGTCAAGTGATACCAATATGTTCGGACTCTTTAGATCGCGATGCATCATCGGCGGTGATGTGTTGTGGAGGAATGCACAGCCTTTCGCTGTAAAGGCTGAATGAGTCACGTGAAGCTTAGTCAAGAGAGACCAGCACAACGAACCTATGTCTTTGGCAATCTTGAGACGTAGTGGCCAATCAAGAAGGCTGCTCTTCTCGGGGTTTGATAGGAAGGCAAAGAGAGAACCGCCCTCTACCAGTTCCGTCACGATGCACGGCGGCTGAAGACAGAATCCTTTCAGTCCGACCAGATTGGGGTGGGACAATCCGCTGCAGATATTTGGGACGTTAGTTCCTGGTTGTGACCAGGCAGTGAAGGTACCAGAAAGATGCTCGTTTACCTCATGATCCAGACTTCATGGCGGAACTCCTCAAACGTCAGGCGCCGGGACTCAGCCGAAGGGCTCAATCCCACTATTTCGTGCTCTAAATCATCCACATCAACATTCTTGATCTGCTTTATAGCCACTGGCTCGCCCAAATAAGTAGCCTTGTAGACTGACGAAAAGCCACCTGAGATAAAAAGATTAAGATCCACTCTTCAAGTGCAAACATATATGCATGTGAACCCTCAACTCACCTTGCGCAATGGGCGGTCCCTCGTCCTTCTGAAGTTCCGACCAGTTGATCTTGTGGCGATCCAGATGGACCATCGCCAGATCCGGCGCAACGTGATCCAGTCGCACAGGCTTGGGGCTTCCCCAATCGTTTGTCTCTGCAATTGATGGTGAGAACGCTGAGCGCAAAGTACGGAGTATGATCAAATGCAATCAACCTTTCGGACATAAAAGAAGGGATTCACCGAGCGTGGTTGCAGCCTGCTGGCATTTCTCCAGCGGAAACATGAAGGGTGACTCTATCAAGCTTCGACTGAGGCAGTGCGCACAGGGCACCAATACTTTAGCCTGCAAATAGGAAAGATGAGGAAGAGATGCTGGTAATAGTGGAGCAGAGGGCAATTCATACGTTTAGGTTGTACCACTCCTTAACAAGAGCGTCCACAGCTGCAAAGACGAGCCATGACAAATTGGACATTTGCTCGCCCTTGAGCATCGTGCGCACAGTGATGTTAAGTTGCATCACATCTGGCTGCAGCAGGATCAGGATCTTCTCTCTGTTATCACCAAAGGGTACCCGGTGAACATTCTGGTGAGTGAGTACTCGTCATCAACGGTGTGAACGTGAAGAGCTACGCACCCTCCAATTTGTACGAGCACTCCGTGGCGCCAGTACACTCGTGCCGCAAGAGGGAAGGTAAGCAATCGAATAATCAATCGACCCAGAAAACCCTGATGCACAGGTTGTTGTTATGGCTTCGCCATCAAACTTGTGGAATGTGGTGGGAATATACCTTAGGTATGAACTCAAAGCGATAGGAACGGCCGAAAATGGATTCCTTCGGGTCTGTGCGCAGGAATGAAGAGGAGTTAGGTCCAACTGACTGGGATGGAAACCATGGGCGAAACGTACCAGGATGGGGCGGCCATAGGCTATTTAGCAAGGAGGGCTGGAACTCAGGAAGTAGAGAGGGAAGGAGGTACAGCGGATCTGCATCAGCATCGATCGCAGCGATGCCTGCTTCTGGAGAAGCGGTGCTGCCGAGGCGCAGGTACAGAGGATAGTCGCCCAACTTGTGTGCGTTTGGGCCGATCGGGAAGGAGAGCTCAAATCGCTCGAGCAGCGACAGAATAAAGGGATGAACCTCCGGCGGGAAGTCGGGCAGCTTCCAGATCTGCGGCAGCGCCGAGTGGGCCATTACACCATTCCTAATAAAAGTATTACATAGTGATGAGCGAATGAGCCCAAATGTTGCATTGGTGAGAGAGAAAGCACACCTGCAGTAGTTGTGTTTTGTAGAGACCACCGTAGACATGACGTTCATCAGCCATTGCGGATCGAGAATCACCACGTCTCTTAGCTGTCGGAAAGTTAAGTTAGGATATCTTAAACCTGAAAATGGAAGGAGGCGACGAGAGCGCAGTGCCTTTTCATCGTTGGAGAAATGCACAATTGAGCCGAAGTTGTGCAGCAGCGACGTGGCCGTGAGCAAATCTTGCTCATTCTCGATCACACAGAGGCGGGCAAGCGATCTGTATTCTGCCCAAGGCAGGATCGGAGGCACACGCTCCTTGGCTTGAGCAGCCAGGAGCTTTTCGAGTTCGAGGTAGTTCGAGGGCAGTGGCTGACCGATGTGCTCCTGCTTGGGGATAATAGTTTGCAGTAGATTCTGGAGCTGATCCATGCCACGCCCAGAAGTGCAGCTGACGAAGTGCACAGCTACCACGTTGGGAAAGCGTTCAATGCACCGGCTGTTAATCCTATAACATTTAAGATCAGTTTCAAGTAGGCGTCAAAGGACAACATTCAACTCGTGCGTACTTGCTATAGATGCGCGCAAGGTATTCGTCCGTGCATCGCTCGTCTTCGGCGTGCGTGCCTACGACGATGACTGGCGACTTCTCTGCTGCCGTACGGATGGAATGTAGCCTGCACAAATGATATCTTAACCCAATTCTTGAACTTTGCCGACGTTTGATTGCACAAACCAAGCTCGATAGAAGCAATGGAGTGAGGGACGCACCAGTAATCAATGTACGACTGGTCCTGATTGAGAAGGTTGAAGATGACAAGGTACAACGAGCGCTCGGAGAGGAAGAAGCGATGTGTGACGTAGTAGATCTCTTGCCCTGGAAGTACGCTGTCAATCAAAAGAAGATCAAAGACTTCGTTGTGGTCCACCACGTAGACGTACCGGCAAAGTCCCAAGCAGAGAGCTCGACCGAAATGGGAGTAGAGGTGCCTGGAGAGGGCATTTCCAGCGTCCACTTGTTGATATCTATTCCGTCAGTCGAGAGAGGTGCTGTGTCTGCATTGGATGGCCGATGTCGGGATCATTTAAGCAAAAGACCAGAGAGCAGGTGTAGGCCGTACATAGAGAATCTTGCTCTGTAGCCTGGCGCGTTAGAAGCTTTGTCCCCACAAGAGGCTTTCTCCTATCCCTCCGCTGGAGTGCGCGGAGCAAGGATGTTTTCCTGAATACATCAATGCCGGTCAGATTGTGATCATGCGCACAATCGGTCGTATGTACATACCCAACATTTTCTTGGCCAACAAACATGAGCTTCATTCGATGGCACGGCTGCTGACCATTGAGTAGCTGCGACAAGTACGCCAGTACACTCGTTGAACCAAGCGCGACAATCTCTGGCGGTGGCGACCTGTAGAGAATGTGAGCGAAGACATCCAGATTGAAGCGATGGAGGCTGTGAACCTTATAACGCCATTCTGAGAGCCAACTTGAAGCTTCTTAAGAAGAGGCAGGGTGCTGAGCTGCGCCGGGAGCTCGGAAATGTAGTTGCCTTCCAGGTTGAGCACGGCGAGCTGTTTGAGCCCCGCGACTTCGGGCGGAATCTGGGGAAGCCTGTTATGGCTCAAGTCAAGTTCGCGCAGCGAAGTGAGACCGCTGAAGTCGATAATCAGCGCTGCCAGCGAGTTGCCGGCAAGACTGAGACTCTCCAGCTGACTCATCTTGACGAAGCACGAGGGAGGCATGGCCGAGATGCCATTGTCAGAAAGATCGAGCCTGCGTAACTGTGTAAGCTGACCGAATTCTGCAGGGAGCACGGCAGCTACACCTCCCGACGGCTCCTGCGACCTGATCTCGCACGCAAGATTCAGTCGATAAGTTCACGAAAGCAAACAAACATGATCATGTGTGAGCAGCACTACATACATGGGAAACTTGATGGTGGATCTCTTCCGTCGACCCAGATTGACGGCTAGCTGCGGGAAAATGCTTGCTGAAGTCCCGATATTGCTGATATCTGGTGTGATGGGCGCCTGCCGCCCGAACCCAAGACAGTTTCTGGAAGGTGAGGGCAATGTAAATGAGTGATTCTGAAAGGTTGTCAAAGAGGGAGAAGGAGGAGTCACCGTGCGTCAAGTTCCTGCAGTGATGGGAGAGTCCAGAAATCGCTGGGAAGGCCGCGGAGGTTAGGGTTATCAGAGATGCGCAGTATACGCAGCTTTGTGACCTTGGCAAAGCCCATAGGAAGCTTCGTGAGCTGACAGTTGGACAGGTCCAGCTCTTCTAGAAGCGTCAGACTGCTAAAGAATCGCGGGGCAAGCGAGGGAACGCTGTTGCCAGCCAGGTTGAGCGAATTAAGGGACGTGAGCGAGTAGATGACCTCCTGCTTCTTGCCGCCAGCGTCGATCTGGTTGCCTGCCAGGTTGAGATGCTTCAGATGGATCAGGTGAACGAGGTGGCCGGGAATGACGCCGAGTGCATTGTGGGACACGTCGAGATGCGTAAGGGAAGGCATGTGCGGAGAAGGAAGGTTGGACAAGTCCGTAAGTCTGTTATGCGCCAGCTTGAGATGCGTGAGGCGAGACAGAAGCGGTAGTGACTCAACGAGGCGAGTCGGAAGTGCGGTAAGGAGGTTATGCGAGAGGTCGATCTGCTCGAGCTCGGCAAAGACCGAAAGGGCAAAGGGAACTGAGCTGATGAAGTTATGAGAGAGGTCGAGGAAAGATATGTTGAGAAAATCGAGGAGCGTGGGTGGCACGGTGTGCAGCGCACGCCTGGACAGAATCATGTTTGTGCACTTGGTCTGCTGCACCTGATCTAGAAACAATACATCAGCTCTCGTGTTACTCTTCATGTGAACAAAGTTGATCCTGAATACCTCTTCGATAGAGCATTTGACCTTCCTTCAGTGCTTTTTGGTACGACTCGTTGCACGCCCAGCGCAGATAGTAATCTAGATTGCACGTCGTCGGTAGTGAGAGGCCAACATTGATTAGATCAGAACTCACATGCAGTCACATACCCGTCCACAGCTTGACCCTCTCAGGCTGAGGCAGCAACGGCGCGATGATATCCGAGTCAGTCCGATTGTAGTCATCGTGTATGAACTGCTGGGCGTGGGTGTCAATGTACGACCAAATCGACACCGTGCTCGACGATAGCTGCAGCTTGCCTGCCCAAGAAAGTCACATCAGAAGAAATGCATGAGCTGAAGTGAGCAGAACTTAAGAGCGTACCCTTGAGCCGCTCACGCTGCTTGTCCGCAAGGAAGGAACCAAAGCGTCCGCTGTAAACCGAATCCATCAGGAACAGAAGCAAAGACGATCCGAACTCGAAGGCGCTTGGATAGCAATCCCACACCTGCCACACTGCACTCTTTCTTCAATAGGCCGCAATCATTTAAGATTCCTCACAAGGTGAACACCGTACCCGCGTCGATGAACTGAAGGAAGATGGCAGAATACTGCCTGGGCTGGTACTTCCCCTTCTGCTGTTGTCCCCACTTGTGCGCTGCGATTGGAGGAAGTGAGGAATGCACAGAGGCAAGAGGGCATATCGATCTAATTCTGTACCGCAAGCCATCCACTCCTTCTCAATTAGGACGCAGAAGCCACTGACGGTACGGTAGTAGGGATCCAGACAAAGCTGAACCAGGCTCACGAGCTGAGTGACAGCCTCGCCGCCATCAACACTCTGGATGAGCACCTGATGTGACACGTTCACAAGTGAGAACACTTTCTTTCCATTCGGTTCTGCGTAAGCTAACATACCGGCTCACCGTCGACGATCAAGTTAACGACATCGAGGGCAGCAGACAGAAGCTGTTGCACCCCGTAGACCCATTTGGTCTCATCGAGAGAATCCTTCCATGCTGCCTTCAATTTCGTAAGCGAGAGGTCGTCCTGCCCGCTTATGTCAGCTACAAATTGAGATATATCAGATGACCCGATGAAGTGGGCAAGCTTGACGAGGCTTTCCTCCATAACTTGACCGGACATAAGATTTGCTGTTCGGAAGTAGATCACTCCAGCATCTGGTGCAAAAGAAGAGTAAGATACACAACTTAACAGAGATGAGCAGTAGTGAGCTTTGAAGATGGACTCAGCACCTGAACGCACAAAGTCCTGTGTGGCTAAAGAGAAGAACAAGGAGGGACGCGTCAGCGATGTTATCTAAAAGAGAAGGAAGAGCAGCGGGAACAATACCAGTGCTGAGTTTTTTCCTGTAGGTAGTATTGTACACGTGTAAAGCCTTAGCGTCGGGATAGAGTCTCAGGACATTCTCGATGATGCTGCTGGGTGAGGCGCTCCCACCCGATCGCTTATTGCCGATGCCGAAGCTGCCCTCATTTGATGGCGAGAAGACCCCGGAGATGGAGTCAGCGCCACGAAGCAAGCAGCCTCGAGCCACAGAGTTTGTGTTATTCCAGCAGAGCGCCACGGTCCATCGCTGCCACCGCTGCTGCGATTCACCAAGCTGCGCTAGCATCTCTGCAAAGGTATAGAGGAGCGATGATTTAGAATCGCTCTCAGTACGCGAACATCCTCATTCATGCCCGTACCATCGGAGATGGTCGCCGGCACGATGAAGCGATTGGGAAGGTGAGGCAGGGTGTGGGACTCATTAACTCGGGTCACGCGCCATGAGTTATAGTCTAGTTTCTGCCGCTCGTACTCTTCCTCGATATTGTAGAGCGACCATCCTCGTTTCTCGGACTCAGGCGAAAATCGCTCGTTGTTGTGGAATGCGTACAGGCCTCTGTTTTCCACAGCAGAAGTGAGATATCTTAACTTGAAAGCAACATTCACATCTTCACTCTGACACGAACCTAACATTGGCCGGAAAGAGAAGATGCTTGAACATCTGGTTGATGGCCTCTAGAGTTGTCGATTTGAGGAAGAAGATAGAGATGGTACGAAAATCCTTACATGCAATCAGGTAGCCTGAAAGGGTTCGTTCCTCGTGCTTGGCTGGCTCCACACGCATTATCAAACTAAGCGGCACTGACTCGCATTGAGTCTATTCGATGAATACATGAGGCGTGAGCTGTGACTGATAACGATGAATCTAAAGTACCTTGGTCACGAGGACGATTCGGTAGTGGGTTATGTGCAGTTGACCCCAGCGCCCTTCGCTCATTGCATGATGCGAAATGAGCACCCGATCATTCTTGGTAAGCACTCGCTCGCCAGGGAGGAGCGTCCATTCTGTGTAGTGCTGGGATGCGTCATCTTCTTCCTTCTGCTGTTTCTCCGTTGTTGTGGCTGCGCAGAGATAAGTGAGATGCATTCACGATGGTCAGCAAAATGCATTCTTGCGCACATCGGTACAAGAGGAAACGTACTAGTGCTACTACTAGTGTTACCACTGCTCGAACGACCACCGCTACCCGAAGAAGCGAGAATCGCCGATCCGCCGATGGCGTAGCGCAGCGCTTGCACCCACCTTCGAGCTCCATCGTGCGATTCCGCCGCAAGAACATACGTACGACCGCTCTCGGTCTCTACGTCGAAGACAGCCCTCTTACCAGGACTTGTGATCGAACCGTCGCTCGCGCGCGGCCCGCTGCACTTCAGCCCCACATAGCGCACCTGCTTGAGGTCGATCACCCCCAGCGGGGAAGTGTCTGTACACAAGAATATCGAACGCATCAGCACAATAAGTACGTGCGAGTACAACTATCACTGCCATTCACTGCATGGTATCTATCGAAAATCTGTCGTCTTCGCCAAGATGAGTTTGACGTCAAGAAAGTCACTGCTCACTCGGACATAAAGGATGAGGAAAAGAACTATTGTACGCACCTCCCTTCTTCTTGTAGTAGGTGAGCGTGGCCCGGGTGAGCACAAAGTGTCGGGTTTGCCACCGCTTCACCCGCGTATTGTTGGGCGAGTGCTTCTGGAGCAGTCCTTCGGCCAAGATGCGCTGGTCCTCCCCATTTGTGGCGGCCTGTCCCACGTCACGCTGCGAGCGTCGAATGCGTGACCCCATCATCACCATCATCATCCACCGTGTGTGTGTGGACACCCACCCACACAAACACACACACAAACCAGGTCAGTGACTTGGCACTGGGTTCAGGGTTGGTATTGTTGCAACACAAAAAAAAACAAAGCCATAAGTCCCAACCCAACAATTATCGGCATGTAGATCCCGATTGGGGAAGCGCGAGAATTTGAAGTATAGTTGAATACATCTGCACAACATACCACACATACCACGATCCAGCGCTGGTTGTCCTGCAACCCCCACTCGAGTGGTAAAACATGAAGGAGAAGAAAGGTAGGAAAAAAACCAGTCCAGCCACTGGAGGGGAGGATGATCATCAGTGAGGGGCGCGTACCGAGGTGAACCCGGCAGACGAGGAGGCAGAGGGGGCGGGGTGGTTCATCGCCGCCTGCGTTCTTTTGTGTTCGCAAGGATACTGCCCGTGCGCACAGGCTTCGCTCTTTCGCCCCTCGGAGTGCGGAGTTGTGCGTCGGCGCGGGACGCTGAATGAACCACCCCAACCAAAGAAAGGACCAAGCTGTCGAGGAAGAAGGTGGGGCCCGCGAGAAGGATGAGTGAAAAGGAACGTTTCACTCTCTTCTTGGACCGAAACCTGCTGTGGCTTTGTGTTCGTCAAACTTGGGCGATTTCAAATCGATTTCAAAAAAAACAATAGCCTTACATTTGAAACAAATTTGCATTGTTTCAAAACCGTTTCGAAAACTCGGCGGTGAAGCAGCTGCTTCCAATTCTTTAGGAAATGTGCGCCAGAAAATTTCGTCTTCAGAAGCGTGTGCGGGGTGCTGTTGCGGATCTTTTTGAAGATTATCCATCGACCCCAAGCATCTCCAAGATACCTACATTCATTGATAACTAAGTTCTGCTCATCAACCTCAACGATGTCAAACATGAACACATACCACCATCGCTGGCTGGGCGATGCAGATGAGCAGCGCCCACTCCATCCTGCCATGGTGGGTGCAGGTCCCCCACCCCAGATTTATGGTCATCAACCTCAGTTCCATCCTGTGGGGGCCGATGTTGGTCCATCCTCGGTGACGGTGGTCGAGGGGGCTGTCCCTACACGCCGCATCTACTACACAGTGCCCGACCCCGCCTACTACCCCGCCTACTCTCAACCTCCACATCCATCTCTTCCTCATGGCTTTCCCATTTCTTCTTCGTCAACCTCTACCTTAACCTCGATACCGCCACCGGTGATGGGAGGCACTGCGCCTGCCTCGGTGCCGTACTCCGCGACTCCGCCCGCGGTGGCCACGCCTGCCGCGTATGAACGCAACCCGGACGACCTCTTCAGGTCACCTCCGGGTTCACTCCACTATCCGCAACAGTACCCCACTGCTGCAGGCAACGATGGTACGCAACCAGCCCGCACTTGCGATCAAGAAGGTGATCTCACCGCAAGTGTTCTCTGCATGCGCAGGGCGCGAGAGCGTGCCCTTGAATACAGCTTATCGCGAGAATGCGGAGGACGAAGAAGAGCGACAAAGCATCATGTGCGATCCGGCTAACAAGCACTGGCCAATCTTCCTTATCCTTGGTATTATTAGCTTCTGGATGTTTGACTCCATGAATAGAGCGTAGTATGACTCACAACTCGATTCCACTCGTGCTCTCTCAGCTTCAATTGCACAGTGCGTGATGATGGTCATCGAGATCTGGCAGAATGGGGGCTTCGAACCTCTTTCCGTCAACCCATTCTTCGGTCCTTCAGGTACGTCACTGCCTGTAATGCCAGTTCCTCAAGGAGACTCTGCTGATTGTGTGCATAAACTATAGCTGAGACATTGGTCAAGCTGGGCGCCAAGTACGTTCCCGATATCGTGGAGGACGATCAAGTGTGGCGCTTCATCACGCCCATATTTCTTCATGCGGGGATTATCCACTTGGCTCTGAATTTAGGTTCGTTCAACACGTCTGCATGATGCATTCCCGTTTTTCTCGTGCGTCTGGATTTACGTTCGAATGAATGACATACGTTGGCATTTCAGTGTTTCAGCTACAGTGCGTGTTACTTGAACGACGATTGGGCTGGCTTCGGGTGGGTGTGATCTATCTGATCTCTGGCTTCGCGGGCAATTTAGTTTCCAGTCTCTTCCTACCTCGAGTCATCTCCGTAGGTTCCTCAGGTATGGCGTACGACTGGAAATGCGCGTACATAGCAAGTCGTCCCACACGTACTCACTGTCATCATTTCGTTTATCAATCCAGGCTCGTTATTCGGCCTGGTGGGCACCATCTTCGTCATCATTGTGCGCAATTG